>WEIS01057093.1:0-19107 GCA_013389965.1 Todus mexicanus | reverse complement strand
TATTCAAATATAGATAGCTCTGCCTAAATCATTTTGCAAGTGTTATAATTAAATAACTCGGTGGCAGAGGGCCCAGACCTTGGAAAAGACTGAATGGAGCCTACAGTATTACATGCTATTATCTATCAGCAAACAGGTTAAGCTTGCTCAGAGGGAGTATTTTATAGGATTTTAAAGGTGCCTTGTTGAAACATGATCTTCTTTCCTTCGACAAACACTCCTCTCTCTCTCTCTTTCTCTCTCATTTCCCCCCTCATCCTTCCCTCTCCCCCTTCCCTTCTAAGGTTCACAAAAGATAGAATCTTCGGAGAGCCAAACAGAAGTACTATTAATGTAAGTGCAGGAGAGTATTTTGATTTTATTTTTCAAGCAGCCAGTCTTGATTGAGTTTGGCTGAGATCTAATTTTCCTTTCGTGTAGCTAGGTATTTCATGTTTTTTCCTGCTTAAGATCACTTTGTAGAAGTGGCCTATTTTAGGTCATGAGCCTGCCTTCGGATGCAGTGCACAAATGTGGTGAGAAGGTATGCGAGCCCCTAGTTAGTGCAGATCTAAATGTTGATAGCCGAGGCAGGATAAAAGATGTAGCACTGACATCTCCTGTGAGCTTTAGGAGACATGCCAGCACACCAGAGCTGGGTAGTGAGGAAGGTTTCTTTGCCTAAAATGTGCATACTTTTTGAATGAGGAGGTGCACTGAAGAACTGTAGATACTGTCAAAAAAACCCCAAAGGCTGTTGCAGCTAAATGTCCCATGTCCAGAGAGATTGACACCATTTTCCTATTCCGTGCCTATCTCAACCTGTATTTTGGGATAATTTTGCCTGTCCTTTCTGTAGCCTCTACAGGAAGTCTGTTTCCCATTTTGCGGTCTGTCTTGGTTGCTGCAGCTTTTCTTCTCATGCAAGAATTATTGTCCCCCTCCTCCATTTCCATCGTTTCTGGTCTGCTGGCTTTTTCCAGCCAGAGTCCCACCCTGACAGTCCGTAAGAAGAATGTTTAGGATCAATCTAGCAAGGTTCAGACTCCTTTATGGTAGAGGTAGTACATAAAAATGAGAGAGGAAACTGTGCGTGCCCTGCCAGAGACACTGTGACATCCTGGGCATTTTATCTAAGTCTCTTTTGTGTGATAGCACTGATGAAAGCTGTGACTGAAGCCCCTTTCTAAAGATAAGAGGTTTGGGGGTTTTTAAATGTGAGAGAATTACTAAATTGCCCTTCAAGATACAAAATGTTTCTCCTCATCCTGGAGCCTGGGGAAGTTTAACTTTGGTTAGTGGTAGAATAAAGAATCTGTAAAAAAACCCCAAACAACAAAAACATTCCAACAGGAACTGGAATTCTTGCAGAGGAGTAGTATAATAAAAAAGTTTAAGGGCATTATATTGCCTAGTTCAGGTCTCTGAAATCTCTGCTGCTGGTTGCTTTGAGTGGTTTAAAATCTCCTGCTTTATGCAGAGAGGAGATGTGGTGCTGTGTGGTTTTACGGTGTTCAGCAAAGGTGCTTTCCTCTCCCAGGTTAATTTATCTCATTCAATCCCTATTTTCAACAGCGGGAGGTTTCCAGAGCTTTTAGTGTCCTTGCTGGTTGGGATATGTGGAAGTACTTGTGAAACCTTTACAGTGAAAGCAGGGGACTTTGCTAAACTAAGATGGAAATAGGGATTAAAGTAGTTGTCAGAATAACTTGAAGGATTTACTGGAGCAGAGTGAAGACAGAAAATGACTGCTGGAGTACTGCAGCTTGAGTTTTCACTTTCAACCAGTAAAAATTAGTCTCTGCAGTACCTGGGATGGTGAAAGAACATTTTCGGTAGGTTTCTTCAAGCTACTTGTTGTGCTTTTTGGGGGGCAATTTGTTTATTGGGGTTTTGTTTGTTTGTTTTTCTTTTCTGTAGTACCTTCCTGGAAGAAGAAGAAATTTTCTGAGTGCGAGAGCCTTGGTTATCGTTCAAAACTGCACCCAGGGCAGCAATAGCACTGTAGGAGGGAGCACGGTTGTGTTTATACTCTGGTGTTACACTTCTCCCACCTGAAATGGTGAAACTAATTGTAACTGTGAGGCTGTGATTCATGCTATCCTAAAGATGCAGCCTCCTCTTGTTAAAAAGGTTACCACCTTCGGCTGCTCATCATTTCAGTTTCGGTGCCAGCTCCTTGCCCGATCGTGCCCCGACCTGCCTCGGTTCAAGTTGGTTAGCGAGCAAAGATGTAGCCTGGCTCCTTAGTACAGATAAGCCTGATTAATGACCAGCTGCTGAAAGGTGTGAGTCTGCCCTGGCTTCTCCTTCGTTTTTCTGACAAATCTATTGTGTAAAATCACGGCATCTCTGTCCTCGTCTCTTCCTTCTTAAAGCTGTTGTCTGTTTGGTGCTTCTCAGGGAAAACATCCCAAATATAAGTGTGAGGATGAGTTTCATTTCAAGAAGGAGCTGTAGGTTGCTGGGTCGGACAGGTCATTCTGTGAAGTAATGAAAGAACAAGAAATTAAAGATAAGCCTTTCAGATACTGAGTCTGAACTGCAGTGTGCCAGTAAAATTCAGGATAAATGTGGGAGTTTTAGGTTGCTGGTTTATTTTTTGGTGGCAATTGAAAGGTTTGTAGGTGTTGTGCTGTTTTTAGGGGATTTATGTCTGGATGTCATAACTCGATCCCGAATGGGTCTTTCAATGTAGTCCTGCTGAAATGGGGCATTAGGCAGCTGCTGATGTGATCCTTCTGTTGTTTGATGGCATCATTCCTGTGGATACTGCTAGAGGTTGAGAAAGTACTATTAGGTATTAATTTTGTTCATTCTTAGAATTTTACTTTATATATTAGGACCTTATAAGCTCTGTGCTCATTGCTCTTTATAGTAGGTCATGCCTTCATAGGTCTTTATATTAGAGGTGGAGGAATAGGTGGAGCAGAGCAGCTTCTCAGTGGAGATCTTTTTGACATATCCAAGGCCTGTGCTAATATTTTGCTTTTATTATGTGGACAGCCTCCTTGACTCTGCATAGACTGATTTGTTTCATTTAAATTTTAGAAATATAGAGATGAATACTTTCTGAAAGAAAAGCAGTAGATACTTGACAAGGGCTATTTTTGTTCTGGACAGTGGATTTGGCAGAATATATGGTGCTAGTCCATTTTTGTAGTGATTCTTCTACAAAGCATGTGATATTGAAAGTCTATGCTAATTTCAGATCCCAGAGAAAGCTGAAGTTACATAGAATTTAGGTATCATCTGTACTGTACACCTGCATGGTTTCCATTGACTTAGTTTAGGATTTCATAGGATACTTCTGAAAATCCGGCATTTTTACCTCTGGAAACTTAAAGAACATTGCTTTTAGCTGGATGTGACTTCTTTTTTCTTTCCTAAAGAGCTATCACGTAGCGCAAAACCAATGTGGTTGCAGTCAAAATCCATATCACAAAGTGATATGTGTAAAAGACTTTGTGATGATATGTGCCGTTGACTTATTTTCACTACCACCATTTAATATGGTGCATATATGATAACAGTTTTCTATCACCTGGACAGTCATTTGAGAGAGNCGTTGACTTATTTTCACTACCACCGTTTAATATGGTGCATATACGATAACAGTTTGTGATTTTCTTGCCCAGGTTACTATTTCTTAGGATTTATTCATCCACTCCCTTCTTACCCTTCTGCCCTTTTCATAAATGCTTCCCAGTTGATATTGGAAGGGGGTGTGTAGTTCTCTGGAAAGGAGCTGTCTAGCTTGGATGTGTGAGACGCGTATTCATGACAATTTGAAAAATGTCGAAGGGGGGTAGGGAGAGTAAAAGTTGCAGTCTCCTGTGGAGCAGACAGCTGACAATTCATGTATCTGATACTTCTATTTACTTTCCTGCGCAAGAAGAAAAATGTCCCCCGCAGCAACTGCAGCATCTCACGGTACCCAGGCTGCTGCTGCCAGACAAAGCACCTCTTAAAGCGCGCGGGCTGCGGAGCTCGGAAATAAATCATCTCCAGCTCAGCTCCTTCTGGAGCTTAGTGAAGGAGTCTGTTGTGCCGTAGTGGATTTTCTTGGTCTTCTCTCACAATTGGGTTTATTTTGCGTGTGCTGAACCTTATTTTGATCTCCATTGCTCTTGAGTTACGTTAGTACACTCTTTAACAGCTGCTGAGGAACAACTCACTTGGTTTCCTCTGGGGTATGAGGACTGAAGTTCTGGCCTGCTATGTAATAGACCCTTAGTTTGAAGAAACAGTTGCACCTAAATGTAATGTAAGAGTGCAGTGTTCATGTCGGTGGTGGCTGGGGGCTTGTGCTGCTCAGTCAGGGGCAAAAGACTAGTTGCCAGTTACTTGTTAATCTACCTCTGACATTGTCAGCTGCTGGGGGTTAAAAAATATTGGTTTTTTTCCCAGTAACTATGGGGGTTTTTTTCATATAGTGCATTCTGTTGTTATAAATAAGGAAACTTTTTGTAATGAGCTACGTTAGACATTATGGTCTGGCAACTGGAGGAATAACATGGGCACTCTTGCAAAAAGTGCTTTAATTAATTAGCTGCTGCAACACTTTTGGTGGGTTATATGGCACTGACATGGCATTCAGTTCATCACAGCATGAAGAACTGAAGGCACAAATGTCCCGAGACACCATTTCCTCAGCAGCAGCACCAACCCCTCTGCACGCTCCTCGCTGCATTTAGGGGCCTGACTCTGAACCGCCTAAGGTTGGCACCAAGTCCTGTCATGAGTGGAAGCCGTGGAAAATATCCTGAAT
Organism: Todus mexicanus; assembly: GCA_013389965.1. Taxonomy (NCBI): domain Eukaryota; kingdom Metazoa; phylum Chordata; class Aves; order Coraciiformes; family Todidae; genus Todus; species Todus mexicanus. Next base: position 14,357 of record WEIS01057093.1, on the reverse strand, counting down.
GTGCAACTTCTTAGTTTCTCAAGGGGGTTGTTTTTGCTGCTACAGGGATTCGTCCCTTCCAGTATAGGAGGGAGAGTTTGAATAGACCTTTCTCTGCCTTATCAGAAGAAACAATAATTCCAGTTGAGGCAAATGTCTGAAAACTAGTGGTGCTTATGGACAAGCTAAGAACAGCTGCCCCAGCAGTAGCCAAGGGCTGGTACTTGATTCTGAGGTCAAGCTTTTTAGGTGGCAAACAATCTGCTGTCCTGTGTGCGGTCCCCAGTCCTGCATGCAGGAGCTTCAGTGGTACATGCTGACTATCAGTGAGATGGAAGGAGGGTTGCCTTTTTTCTTTTGTTTGTTTTTTATCCAAAATATGTGGGGAGGTGGTGCATAAATGCTGAAGAACAGCGTGTGGAAGACAGCAAGCAGAAGGAAGCAGGGAGGGCTGTGCTAACGAGGCTCACCGAATTGCTCATTAAACTACATATTAAAAAAAAAGGCAGTAACCAAGTGGAAAGTAAGAACCTGGATTATATCATGAACTGTTAGGCATTTATTAGTTTAATTATCAAACTGAATTGTTTTCGTGCTACTTTTACTCACATTGAGTAATAACTTGCTTTAGGACTGGATTATCTGTGATGGTTGCGTAGGTGTGAGCTGAGGTGATGGCACCAAGTTTGCCATTTACTACTCCTTCCGAAAGAAAAAAGCTGAGCAGGTCTGCATACCTATCATGTAAGCACTTGCTGCCGGCCTGTCTCTGCTCATGGACTAAGAATGAAATCTGCTTAAAACTATTACCTCAAGGACTTCTATAGGTTTTGTAGGAAAAAAAAAAAAGAAGAATTGACTGTGGTAGAGCTAGGACATGTTTCTGCTCTTCTTGTCAGTTATTCCAGAAGCTGTGTATGCCAAAAGCTCTTCATTAAGCCCCAATGCATGTATTTTTATTTTTTTTTTTAAAGACATTGTGGGATGAAAATTTGCGTGGTGGGTGGTCACGATCTTTTTTTGTTGTTGTTAATTTTTTTCCTATGCTGTGGTTTTAGAGCTGGTCTTAATCATCTGTGTTAAAATTGTATGCATGTGTAAGTTGGTAAAAATTAGTAGTGGGGATACCAACACTGTAGAGCCTCTTCCATACAGGCATGGAACTACACCCTGTAGTTTCATAATGATTGTTTTGCTTAGAGGTGTCAGAAAATGTTTTTATCAACTTTTCATTGTTTAGGCCTTTGCTGTAACTGGACTCTCAGATTTCTGTGCTTTGAAAGTGTAGCATGCAAATTTTTAGAAAGAAATATTGCTGTGTAATGCACAGTCTTTTTCTTCTCCTTTTCCTAAAGTGTAGAAGTCCCTTACTGTTTATTGATAAACCTGTGTTTTTTCTACTCCAGAGACATCAGCATGAATAACATCACGAGGCTACCAGAAGATGCATTCAAGAACTTTCCCTACTTGGAAGAGCTGTAAGTATTTCACATGCGTTAAAGTTTTGCTACAGCATCAGACAACTATGTGAAGTGGAAGGTGGGTGGGGAAATAGTGTTGAGTTGAGATGCGAACAGAGAAAGCAATTAGACTTTAAAAAAATAAAAAAGAAATGCTGTACATGTTTGGAAAGCAGAACAGTAAATGCTACTTACAAGGGACTTTTTATGGTAATTATTTTAATCATGGCTAGAGTGATGACACATACAAATTACACTGTTATCCAAAGATAACACAAGCGGTGTGTAATTACCATTGTTTCCGAAGGAGCTGTTCAATAAGCTGTTGCATAAGTTCCATAAAATATACGTTGTTTCATTTACTGAGCAACTTGCTCCCATTACCAGGGTGGACTGCAGCTGCAGTGCTTACAAGCCCGTCCTGGCCTGTATCAGAAATTCAAGCTCTGTGGTACAGGGCTTCTTGCTCATAATTTCTCTGGCAGAAATTCCCTCTCCAGTTCCCTTCTCCCTATTGTCCTGCTCCCTTTTTAGCTATTTTTCAGGTTTTACTTAGGTGATACTTGCTGTTCTAAATCCTTGAGCTGCGCTGATGCTCGTGTGCCCAGTATTTGGCTGAACTGAAGTCTTCACTGAGATGCCATTGCAAAGTTAAAGCACCCTTTCACAGCCCAGCCCTACATTAGATTGGGTTTCAGAGTCAATAAACTAGGAGAAGGCTTTGACTTTCAACTACTGCTTTACTAAGACTTCTGCGTGTCTTAGCTTTCTTATCTATGGTGAGCGGGTAATGGTTCAACCTTTGCAAGAGAGCGTTAAGAACTTCAGTAATAAGCAATAGATAAGACGAAACCACTACTATTTGCTTTGTGTCTCTTGAATTTTCAGCGTCAAAGTAGCATTTCTCCTATCAAAGAGCATTTGAAATACAAAGTAAGGCTGTCCTTCTATGTGACTTTGGCTAGACTGAAACTACCACCACTGTTGAGGGATTTTTCAGTAAATGTACCAAAGAGACAAACCCTTCTGGAGTAGGGAAGCATTCTTCTGACTTAACAGATGAGGAAACTGAAGCAAGGAATGAAAGCCATTTGTTGAGGGCAACAGGATAGATTATTATAAAACTACAGATAAAGCCCAGAACCTTTTGACTCTGGTTATCTGCTATAACCAGCACAACCACCACCTCTCACTGGAACAAAGATATTGAGAAATTGATAAGAGAGGGTTTACTTGCTCCTGAAAAAAGGCTTGGTGTTCCTGAAAGCTTCTCTGGTTTTCTTCCTTGCACTCCAGCTATGCTGGTTGGTCTAAAAAAGGTATTCTGCCTCATCTTACAATTTTGGTCTCTTGTATCCTTGTAATGTAGCAGCTACCATTACTAATACACTTAAATAATTCCATTTTCCCTGGTTCTTAAATAGTTTTGACTCAGGTCAGTACAATTATGAAGCGCAGTTGAGCTTATTTATGTCAGATGAACTGTGTGTGGTATCTTATTTCATGCTTAACAGGTTCTGGCTTATTCCCTCTGATTTTACGTATTGCTTAAATTTGCAGTATAGTCAGGAATACCTCATGAAGGAAAAGAGATTTACCAGGATTTCAGATGGTGCATGTGTGTAATTTACACAGTTTAAGAAAGGCTCTATGGCAAATAGTCCGTTTAAAAAACAACAAACTAAATTAGAAGCCTGGGAAGGCTTGCTTGGCTGGGAATATATCCTAGCCAACATTCCTTATGTGCTTTATAATTTGCACTGCTGTATGTCTGTATGTTTTGTGACTGTATTTGTAGTCCAGTCTTTTTCCAAATTCTTAATAGTCATGCTTCACACCAAGAGTTGAAAAAGCCCAGACAATTCTGTTTTCCCAGCTCCAGATGACTGTGGGAGACTTCATTTTTTCCTTACAAGTAATTAAGTAATAAAACCTAACTGGTGGGTGTGCGTATTGTGCAACTTCCATAAACCCTGGGGTGTGTCAGGAGGTAAAGAGAAAAGGCAGAGCCTTCAGCCATCATCTGTTGTGCTTATTGCCTAAGAGCCATTTGCTATGTGTATCTTATCGTCCCCCTAAACTCCAACATTTCATTTTGAAAAAACCCCCTCCAGGTTCTTTTGCTTCAGTTCACAGTTTTCCTAGAAGCAACATGATGGAGAAAAGTAAATTCAAGAAAAGTAGCAGCTTCCCTCTCTAGTAGAAGTGACCAGCACCAGGCATGACATGTTTTTGTTTCATTCTACCCATTCCTTTTTCTCCATGGGACAGGGTGCGGAAATTTTTCAGTCTTTTTTTTGTTCTGTTTGTGAACAGAAAAACCCAAAGAGTCGTACTTCCCACTGTACAACTACAATGTTCCCTCACTGCTCTAAGATGATTTTCAGACTTTCTTCCTGGCTTTTATTTGTAGTTGAACAGATCCAAATTCTGCCTGCCAGACACTAGCAAAGTTGCTTTTTCAGCACAGAAACCTGCGTGTGAGCCTTTATGCCAAAGAAAGAGACAGATTTAAAGCGAAGTAGTGTTGAAATCTGTTCTAGAAGTGACTTTTCCATCTAGAAATTTTCACATGAATTACACATCTAAAGCAAATGAACATCCCACAAACTAAAGGGAATGCAATAAGTTCATACCTCTAACTGTTCATCCAGGAGACAGCCCCAGATGCCCTTCTCTTTATACCGTGCCTTAGCCCTACTGTTTGTCAAATGCTCTGGGAGATTAGCCCCTGACAGAACGAGTTAGTTAATATTGTAAAATAGTATCACAGAATTTAATGGAATGTTAATGGGAGGCAATTAGATGTATTATATAGCCAACTGTCTTATGCAATGCACCTATGAGGAGGATGGGATGAAAAAAACGCAGTAGGAGCCATTTAAAATGGGAGTTTTCATTTCCTTAATGCAATGGACTGTTTGGTATTCTGGAGACACTTCAGAGAATCATTTTCCAAATCCCAAATGAACACTAGTGAATAAAAGTGAGAAAAGCAGCTTACCAGACTTGTAAAAGCTGACTTCTTGATTAAAAGGTGTCTTCTACGTCACTGAAGGGGGAGCGATCTGGGTGCTTCGATGTATACATCCCATGCTGTTTTTAGATGTGCTGGGTTATCTGAGACACCCAGCCCAGACTGGCAGTTCTGACGCAGATGGGAGACCGATGGCTGCCTGGAATGGCAGTCAGGGCCAGGTGGGAGAGGACATCTGAAATGAAACTGAATGTCTGTGTTTAGGGAACTGACTCCCTTGCAAAATACCAAATTTGCAGGTATAATCTGAACTTTCATACCTTTGAGATCATCTCCTGCCTGAGTATTACTCACAGGTACAAGCAAAGGGATTCCAGCTTGTCCGTGGGCAAAATCTGCCTGTTGGATTATGTGCTCCATGTGCCCCTGTTCACATCCTTGTCATGTGTGTCACTGCATAGCACACTTATCGTATGTCTGTAGGATTCTTGCACTATTTATAAATCTTATAAAAATTCTCCATCTCTGTGTAACTGATACCCATCTGGAAGTGATTTGCAAATGATTGAAACAGCAATGGTCAGAGTCAGCGAGGAGCAGACCACCAAGGGGTTTGCCACAGCAGTTAATGAAGTGTATTCTCCAGAAAATGTCAACGTAAATATGCTGCAGCCCTGAACTTGATACGGAAACTAAAAATCCTTGAAGAACTTGGCCACGGTTTTCTAACCACACCTTTAAGTATTTATAGAAGAGGGAAATATAGTTAGATAATGCAATGTTTTTAGAAAGCAGAAACCATTTTCCACTGTGAGTTTTTAACTAGAAGAGCCAGGCTGTGTTATGTTTTGATGCTCTTCTAAATGATTGCAGTTGCTTCTAATATTTAAAATTATCTGAAGTGGTCTAAAGGATCTGATCTACATGATTTCCAATCACTATATTTGTTCTCTGACTGTTGTGCTTTTGAAGCCCATGTTGTGCCCAGTGATAGGGCAAGGAAAATAATCCTTCCTGAAAGCATTAAGAGACAGCAGTACTCGATTACCATCCAGATGTGTGCTTATGCCAAGCTCTGTTGTCAAGGTCTATTGTGGTTCTGGTTTTTTGTTCATACATGATACGAAAGTCTCTCTTCTGTGACATTATCTTCACATTTTATTTTTTTTTTTATAAGTCTAAGGCAAAACTTAGTCAAGTTTTTATTGAATGGCTGGTGAAAACGATTAGAAAAAGTCATAAGAGGAAGTTTTAGATCAATAAAAGTTTCTCTTTTCTGAAAGACAACACTAATCTGCTGTTTGAGAGATGAGTAAACAGTGAGCAAGGGACAGCACGTGTGCAACTGTAATTTTTCCAGGAAAGAAATGGTACAACTGAGAATTTGCTTGACTATTTAATTATATCCATGCTGATTACAACACTAAGAGATCTTAGTTAAATATCTCAAACCCTTCTCCCCGCCTCTCAGCCAGCATTTCTGAAAATGACTTTTAATTGACAAAGTGTATTTTAAGAACATAAGAATTAATTAAAATGCATGCTGGCAGTGAAAATGAAGTGGTTTTGCCATAAGGTTGTAATCAGGAAGTATCTGCAAGGGAAATGTCTAGAGTTATTTTTCCTCTTGACTGCAGCTGAAGATGACCACCTGGGTGAAATGTCACAGCTGCTTGCTTTTGTAGTATGTATTTCAGTGTGTAATTTAGATGGTCCCCTTCCTTCTAATTTGTGCATTAGCACCAAGTTGTATTATCCTTGGAGGGGAAGGAGAGGGAGTGTCTATCTTTTTTATTACTTCGGGTTTATGAATAAGGCATGTCTTGGAGTTCTGCCAAGGCCACCAAGGCTGAGCTCTTAGTTTGGATGCAGTGTCTTTCCTCACCTGGCTGTGGAGCATTTGGTGGAAGGAGGGGTTTTTTTGTCCTTCAGTGCTAGGTCTTTTAAAGTGGTATTTTCAAGGTAGCGTATGAATGTTGATGAGTGCAATTCTTCTCCTTTTCATAAACATGAGCAGTCCCAGGATTTGTAGTGGGAAGTTTGAGGCATAGGGCTTTTTTTGATAAGAAAAGGTAAGAAGGAATCTTCATGAGAAAAGTTGTCCTCATGCCTTGTGTTAGTTGACACGTGGTAATGGAGGCTGTGGTTAAACACCCTCTTGTGAAACTAGCTGGTACAATTGGAGACGTTACCACCCGGTATCTGTTCATTCAGCCCCACCAGCAGAGGTTGAGGAATGAGCCTGGAGCTCTCTTCAGCTGCTTTGTTATAAAGGCAGCTAGTGGAGATGTCCTCCGTTAGTACTTCAAAAATAGCCAGCTGACATCGGGCAGGAAGCCGATGAGTGCTCCTCATCCAGCTCCGAATATTTGAACAGCTGGAGAAGGTAATTTCCTCACTCAGTTGCTCCAGATTAAATTCCAAGAGGTAAAGTTCTAATGAAGAAAATGCAAGGTGTAGGTTTCACGTGTGGGAGCAAGTTAAGAGCCTAAGCTTCGACTTGACCAGCTAGCATACATTAGAAACGTTTGCTGCCTCGTGTGCGCTGGAGCTTTAGAAAGTGCATCGGCGTGTTGTAACTTGCACCTTCAAATTCTAGTCAAGACAAACCTTTAGGCAAAGACTCCCAAGTAGAATTAACCACAGTCAGCTAAGATATTTTTAAACATCTCCTACTTGGTCTGCACTAGATACTAAATGATGTTTAAAAACATGTTGGCCAACCTGTGTTTAATTAATGTTTTCTTATCTGTTCGACTCCTAAATCAGTTTGATTCTGGCTGAGTTTCAATCCTGCTGATATAAGAATAATATTTCTGTAGCTTAGAAGGTTCTTGCTGTGCTTAACAGTTACCTTTTTTTCCTGTTTGTGGAAACAGGTACTAGTAGGTTGAGTAAATTCCATTGTTTTTAGGAGATGAGGAATTTCTTTCCAGTTTCTATTCCCACATGTTAATTTCAGAAGTCAACATGGTTGTGTATAAGGATCCCAAGACTGGTTGTTCTGCTGCAAGTACTTTTAGAGGGAAACAAAACTTCTTATCTGTTGTCTTCAAGTTTCTGTGTTAAGCATGATTTTCTCATGCGCATGCACACAGAAGCTGAATGGCCTGGAGGCTGAACTTTGTGGTGTTACGCTTCAAGACCTGTCTTACGAGCCTGAATTTATTATGCTGCTTGAGCTGCCAGGTTGGGGCTGTCTGAACGTATAAACCAGATAAGAACCTTCTGGAGGCCAAGCAGTAGCCTGAGAAGCCCTCAGGCTGGGTTTCTCCTGGTAGAGTCCCCCAGTCAGTGCTCATACCTTGCAGTCCCCCTCCTCTTTTTGGTTTCGGGTAGAAGTGAGCAGGTAGCCAGTTCCGGGCTTAAGCCTCAAGAATGTAGCTCTGCAAAAACCAAAGATGGACCGAAAAGCAGGAAAAAGTAAACTCTGTTGGATATAAATTCATTATCTCTGTACTCTGAGAAAGTAACTGAGTGCATCTGTCATCATAGTGTCACAGTATGACACTATATGTTACTATAAGAAGACATAGTGAGGAACTAAGTAATTCTTTACCTCCTTTCCTCCCCTCCTCTTGAGTGATTGTATTTTGATATATTTTTTGGTGAGTATTGAGGTGTTCTTGCTTAATTACCACTGGCAGGTCTTGTCCTAGCACAGTAGTAGTAACCAGTACTTGTCTAAAGTTTGTTTCCTGCCATTCCTATATAAAAGTCATTGCTTTACAGACTAGGTAAGTGACCATGTTAGAAAATTGTGCCAACTTCTGTTTGTTTGGTTTTTTTTCCTGGAGAATGCTAGTTGGGACTACAATGGCAGCTTGCTTCAACAGCTCATATCGTATAATTGTTTTAGGTTAGAGCTGTTTCCTTCGGTGCGTGTATGCGTATATATGCCTGTGGGCTCTACTTCAAGGAGGTCTTGCCCAAATACAGATACTGTTTGCAACAGGGATGATAGAGCCTGTTTTGCATGGATGGGAATCCTTGCTTTCTGCAAAATACGTTGTCATTTATTTTCCCGTTCAGAAGAAAAAAAATGTAATTATAAATATTCTTTGATAGCCTGTGAAAAGCAATACCATGAAACCATATTTTATCTTGCAATGAGTGCTGGTAGTTTAACAGTAGAGCTTCCCAACAGGCTTTAGACTTTTTAATCAGTTTAGCTTACTTAGACATTTTAAATTTTAGACCAGGAATGCATTTTGAAAACACACTTTTACCTTGAAGTTCAGTGTAACTTGGAGAAAGCTGTAAACACTAGAAAGGGAAGGCTCAGGATGAGAAGTGCCTACTCAGCTGGATAGGATTTGGTGCTGGTTTAGTGCTGGTTGTAGTTACAGGCTTCCTTTCTTAGTCCCGATGTGTCTTGGCTTACATATGATTTTATAAATAGCAGTTGAGGCTCTATAATAATTAAACTACTGCAAGAAAAGGCAAAGAGGGAAAACACATTTTCCATTAGCAGCAGCAGCAGAATAAAGTATCCATTTAGTTATGCTAAATTGGCGTGGCATAATTGGGAGCAATCTGTAGGTTATTGATTGGCCTCACAGCAGTACAGCAGGCAGCAGCTGACAAAAGTCCCAAAGGGGCTGTTTGCTAATCGGAGATAAGCAAAGCCAAGTTTAGTCCAGCAATACTGCTTCCATTTACCAACTCATCCACTTCTGCTGCTGCCCAGTGTGGGTAGGAGCTCTGTCCAGACCTGTGCCCTCGCCAGGCTGGGCATCGCTGCACAGGGATGCAGCGTTTTCCCTGGTGTTTCCCTGCGAGTGGCTGTACCTCCTGTGTAAAGCTTCAAACCTCGGTTAATAAAGTGTAGCATGTAACTATGCATCATCTGTTAAGAAAGCCACTAGACAGAATTCAGCTGCTTTTCTGGAGTAAGTGGAACCTAAAGCTCTTTCACTGAGGACAATTGAATCCACTATACCCAGCGAGTGTGGCTACAAGGCATTTTCAGAGGTTACTTCTGTTGCGGGAAAACATGAAATAAAATTTGTGTGGAAAGCACAACTGAAAAAGTTGATGTTAGGGACAGGCATATAAGGATGGCAAAAAAGTTTAATGTAAGGCAGCAAAAAAAAGTAAAGAAAAGGCAAAAGTGCAACTGAGGAAGCAATGGAATATTTTCCAATGAGGTGAAAGTTGGAGAGCTAAAAGGAGATGTTGAGTGGGCAGAGGGACAGTGATGGACAGTGTGGGAGGGATGTGGAAGGTTCAACCTTGACTGGATCTTGAATTAGGAGTTGTGAGTCTTACCAGAAAGCAACTGATGTAGCAATCAAAATAATAAATCAGGTGATTTATGATGACACGTCAGGATTGCGGCCTGTGTCACTACTTGAATTTTCAATGAGGAAGTAAGACTACAATTGATCCATGGAAAAAGTAGTCAGCGTGGTGTTATTGGAGAAAAGATTGATGGATAACGTTAGGAGGATCTTGGAGGGCCGCTAAGGGGCAGGGGGAGGGAACCACCACAGCAAAACCACTTTTTGTATGTGTATGAGATCTTCTGAAGGACAGAAGGAGACCTCGTTCTTTACTTGAGTAACCGGAGGTTCACCACCATTTGGGATAGAAGACAAGCAGCGAGGTTTCCAAGAAGTTTATATTGCATCCTGTCAAGATGAGAGTGATGGTTTTAATTGTTACAGACAAAAATGTATCCCTGGGACATCCTCTCTAATTTTGGAGTGACACCAGTGATTAACTTGGCTTGGTTAACATGCAGCTGGGTTGCCAGACTCATAATTGACGAAGTTTTAATTTCCCCAAAGAGAAGACAGTCTTTGCTGCTTTCAGAAGAGTTTCTGTGCGAGAAGCTCTGCTTGCTGTGTACTCTGGGAATGAGATACCATGGAAGATGATTTCTCAGCCAGATTGTATCCTGATTTCTGTAATAACAACAAGGTGTCCTCTACATCTGGAGATCATTTACTGTGGCACTTAAAATAATTAGAGAGTATTGCTCACCTATATATGACAAGGTAGCAGAAGGATTTAGTCCTCTGTGTCATTCTCTATTATCCCACCATGCTGAAATTGATTTCAGTGACAATTTATATGCTGTACGTGCACTATATTGCATGCTATTAATTTTTTGCTTCCCTCTTTAAAATGAACCTGGTTATGCAAAGACAGCCTTCCCATCCCCCCAGCTGCTGTGTGCTGCAGCAGAGGGAAGCGTGTCGAGAGCAGTGTATGATACGTTGGTCTCTGCCTGCCAGAGAGCTGCATTTGAAACCTTCTAAGGAGCAGCCACGCTCCCTAAGGCTAGGACGGGAATGATAAATGTATATTTGGCAATCTGATTAGTAAAGCCTTTGCACACTTGGCTAGTTGTATCCTGTTTCCTGGAAGGTTGCCAGATGGAGGAGAAACGGAAATGTAATGGATTGCAAGGTTAGGTTTTTTTCTGTTGGTTGCTTGCAAAAAGGCTGAATAAACAGGAGTTGCCTTGAGGTAGGTGCAGTCTTGCTATTTGAAGTCACGCAAGTGGTGCTCTGGCTCAGCTGTCTTTGGTTACCAGTGCTCTCTGTAGGTTGTGTTAGTGACACTCAGTGAGGCTAGGGGAGGCTATTCAACTGCGTTGAGTTTAGGTTTTTTCAAGCAAATGATAATCCCCAGTCTCTCCAGGGGGAGGGAGAGGTTACAGCAGATGCCTGACAAGCCACACACCAGCTCAATTAACGGGGAACCTCAGCAGAGCGGCAGCCAGAGGTGCCTGACACACACGTACCAGGGCTGCTGCTTCCTGGGGCGTGCGGTAGGTAAACAACATCAACTAGTAGTGTTTGAGTGCCGAAATAATTCGGTGCTATATCTGTTGTTAAATTTCACTTGATTTAAAGGTTTCTATTTTGATGTTTTGAACACTTCTTAAAATAAACATGTGCTTTGCAGATCACTGGCTTTCTAGTGTAAGAGACCCAGCATGTTTCATCAATATTTTTATGTTTATAGTGAACTTCTTAAGAAATCGATAAAAAGCAAGCCATGAAATATTGCGAATTTCCCTGCATGTCCCCCCAGATAAAGTGAATACAGTTGATTTGGGCAGCTACTGACAACAACATGAATGTTAGAGGAGTGTTTACTTGCCATCTGGAATCTTTCATTCATGTTAAAAATTCAAAGTATTTGAAAAATTATGTCACAGTCTGAAATCCTAAGGTTACTGTTTGCAGACAAGAGATTTCAAGAATAAGAGTGCATTGATTGTTTTTGTTTTCCTTCTGGTTTCAGAGCTGTTTGGTTATACACAAGCCACAAAGACAAAACTTTTCTCAGCAGTGCTTTGGTTTTTTTTAAGACAGAAGCAGCTGAGATTTAAACATGCTGGTACTGATGTCAGAGCCATAGCTGTGGCATTTGGGGTGTGTGTGAGAGAGTACAAGGACTAAATACTACGGTCTACTTTAACAAACAATAGCAACAGTTTTCTAAAACTGAGTAGCATCTGTGGCTGCTGTCACCTTCCTATGTGTGAGAAACCGTCCTCTTCTCCTTTGGTTTATAAATAAAATCCTCTACCTTTGACAACTGAGTTGGATAAACATACCTGGCTTCCTCTCAATCAGGCAGCATTTTATTAAATCACTAATTCCATTGCAAGCAGATTTATGTAGGCATCAGATGTTTTGGGTAATCTCTCTTATGTCATTTGAAATGGAGACTAAGATAAAAATGTAGCAGGGTTATGATGTTCTGGCAGGCTGGTACTTTAGATGAGGTTCTTGTTATTTCCTTCATTTGCCTCTTTGAAATAGTATTTCCCTGTTGGTGTGGCTGCCTTGCTTCAGTGCCCTGTGACAGCAGAGGGGAGGTTGATATTCTATAACCTTTGTTAAAGCTCATTGATTGTTTTTTAATTATTAACACTTAGTCCATTGTCTGTAGTATTTCCACCGGATGATTTCGTTGTATGACCTTCTCCAGCACTGCTTTTGCTTAGCTTGGATATGAAACCAAGTCTGAAAGCAAATACTTTGGCTGAAATGATGGCACCTTTTGGCAGCTATGGGTTACCAGGTGTTCTGCATTATTTTCTGTTACCCTTAATAAAATAGCTCGTGTCACAACTATTAGCAGCTCAACAAAGGTTGGACCACACAGAGTCTGCTGGTCAGGATAGAGGTAAAAAGGTTGAGGAAAAAAAGCAGGGGAAGGGAGAATGAGCTATTTAAAAGCAGCTGTTTTGGCTGCTCTTTCTGCTTTTCCTGCTTTGTGTTCTGCAGCATCTCATGTATTTATTACTTTTAATCTCATGGTGGTTTTCACAATTTACTTTGTGTTAGTGTCTAACAGCCCAAGCTTGAAACCGGCCACATCTTGAGAGAGAGTACAGCTGAGGATCTGTTCTCTTTCGCCCTCCCCCCAAACAGTTTCCTTATCTGAGAAGTTTGGCCAGATAGCTGACCAAAAAGGTGAAATATTAGCAAGATTATGTCTTGGTAGTGTTAGCAGGCATCCTGTCAATTGTCAGCACTCTGAACATACTCCCTGCTTGTGAATATCATCCTCACCTTTGGGATTCTCACAGAAACTTGTGCTAGCTATTTTTACTGAACTGCACAGTTTCTTTAGAAACTGCTGCCCAGATTAAAAACACATGGCTACCAGAGCATATGTTTCAGCAAACCAATGCTGAAAGCCAGAAGGTCATGTTAATAGTATAAAAGCACTTTTCAAACCTTATACTGTAAGAAGATTCTTTATCTTTCTGGAGTGTGGTTTGTTTTTTTTTTTTTCTAGCATGTTTGCAGAAGTATTTCCATGAGGCTGAGTAATGCATTCTTGTCGTTAAAAAATGTGTAATGACTAATAACTACTGCAAATGTGGAAGATGATGAATGTGGCATAATCAAATGCAAAATGCATAAGTTCTTGCAAGGCGTGATATGTCGGTGATTTTCCTTCTTAGATGGTTGTAGAAGTACTGTATTTTGTGACTGAAATTATTATTGCAATTTTTTTCCAGGCGACTGGCTGGCAATGACCTTTCTTTTATCCATCCAAAGGCCTTGTCTGGGTTGAAAGAACTCAAAGTTCTGTAAGTAATTTGGTTTAAGAGCTTCATAGCTAGCTGTATGCTTGCTTAGTGCACAGCCAGCCTGTGCACTGGTAGGCTGGAGGAAATTTTCTGTACACTTTCTGCCTCTCCTGTTGCCCCCCCGCAATTAGAGATCTTTTTTTTTTTTCTTGCTACAAAGCCTGCTGTAAGTGCTGATGATGAACAGCGGTGAACTTGACTAAACTGTAATTGCAGTGTTTAATTGGAAGACTTACTTGCTTCTGAAGTATATGTTATAGCAGAAGTTTCCTAAAAAGGACAGATCCTAAAAACGACATGTAAAGATTTTTGGTTTTTCTGTGCCCCCTCAGCTTACTCTGTGAGGTGCCCTCACATTATCAGGTAGCACAAAGATGAACAGAGATTTAATACACTGTTTGACCTTTGAATCATCCCCCAGAGGTGATTAGAAATAATTTCTATAGTTTGATGCTTCCCTAAGTGAAAATACCTTACTATTAGAAAACAAGTTTCGATGAAAAAAAGTTAGAATTGTGTGCCCCGTTTCCCATATCCTGTTTTCCTTTCTGAGATAAGAATATTAATTTAAACTGTTTCTCCGTAGCTAAAGATAAACATTTTGTTGTTTGGGGGTTTAAAAATTTGTAGCCAGAAATTGTAATATTTATGCTGATGAAAATTTTTCCAATTGCTGATAGGGTAATAGATGGTTAATTAAACAGATATTTTTTTAAAAAGGGAAACGACTCAAGTTACAAAGAAAGAAACATAAACAGTATAAGCAGGGAACAGCTTAGGAAATTGCCCATGTGCAATACTGCTTAAAATTATGATTTGTAAATTGAATGCAGCGTCCAGGCGCTCTTGAAGGCTCTCCATTGTGATACTCAAC
>WEIS01057089.1:0-89547 GCA_013389965.1 Todus mexicanus | reverse complement strand
CTCAGTAGGGCTCTTCCAGTAATGCTGAGAGGATGATGGGGTGCTGCCTTTTAAGTTGGAAAAATGACTCGCTGTTGCTTAATTGATAACTTAGCTGGGGGAATATTTTGGTAGGTATCGGGAGGAGACTAATCTTTTGAGTCCTGAAGGCAGTGCCTGTTAGTTATGTTCTCACATTGACAAAGTAACTGACAGCCTCCTGTGTCTGTTGGCAGCTAGTTTTGTCTTTAGAAGGATTTAAGGATCATCAGAACTTCTGTTTTGCACCCTACGCCTTGTCTCCAAGGTCTTACCTTCTCATATGGTCAGTAACTGTAGGATTTCAGGACAATGGTCAGTTATACCTAACGAGAGTCTGGGCTTCGTTTAGCTAAATCTGGGTTTTGTTACGGGTTAAATCAGCCCTGGAAGAGCCAAGCAGCGTGTGCCTATACAAACCAAACAATCTGCTCTGCTTGCTTCAACCTCGTGCTGTGCAAGGACATTGTTTTCAAGTGCTAAAAAAACCCCAAACCCAAACAGCGCTTACAACTCCCTGCCGAAACAGCAAGGCTAGGGTGGAAATTGGCCACGGTGGCACTCTTCCTGGTGGAAGAGAGACAGGGATGGAACAACAGCTCCATTATTTCAGAGCTAGTCCATTTGATAATTGGCATTATCAAAAAGAGGAGTGACAGTCCCATCTTTCCACTCAATGAGGATCTCTCCATGCCTCAAGGAAGGGGAGCGAGATGGTGGAAGGTAGGGCTGGGGACATCTTCTTAAGGGAGGTGGCTCCCGTAAGTCAGCTCTGCTGCCGTTGGCTGGGGAGGTCTTCAGAGCAGAGAGGATTTTCTTCTTCCTAGGAGAAGAGAGAAGAGGGTACGTAACTACATCTGCCTGTCACTTGGCTGCTTCTCCATGTCAACTTGTTCAGCAACTGTAGTGCCAACATTCCCTAGACTTCCAGGGATGGCACAAGGTGTGTAGGAGAGGAGGAGCCAGCGCTAGCAGCTGCATTTGGATGGGATAGCAAGTGGGAGGGAAAAACAGAGTGACAGGGAGGAGAAATCCTCATGCGTGACATCCTAGGTGAGCAGAGCCATCTCTCATGTCATGCTCAGAGCCACAGACTTCAGATGTGGGTCTTGGGAGGGTGCTAGGATCTAGATTTTTCTTTTGAAGTGCTGGGCAGGGAAGTGGCAAATGGAATGAACCTGAATCTCACTCACTTGTTGTAGTGCACATTGAGTGTCAGTATTATTAATCCCAGTATGAAAGCCAAGGGGCTGAGGACCAGCATGGCCGTCTTCCAGTTGGTGCCTGAAAAGATACGGTAGAAAACAATCATGCGTTTGCTGTTCCCATCCCCGTTCTTACGCAACAGCCATTATTGCCACAAAAAACACCTGTAATGTCCCTGAAGACTGGCAGATAACAGGAAAGCTGCTTTGTCCGCAATATCAACATCTTACAGCTGCTGCACAGCTTGCCTCTATTGAAAATGGCCACAAAAAGGTTTTCTTTCTTGCTAGGAAGACAGTAATTATTCATGCTTCTCCACCCTGCAGCTCTCTGACACCACATAAGAAGGGCTTGGGGAGAGATCCAGTGCTAGTGGGTATCTGTTTCTTCTGGTGAGCTGGGACAAAGCATCCGCCTGTTTTTACTGACTTCTGTACTCCAAGCGTGGAAAGATTTGTTTAATCTGAAAAGGAGTTTTTCTAACAGGTAATTTGGTGTCCTCATGGTTTAGCGGGTATGTTAATGTTTGGTAGATGGTAGAACTTTATGATCTTGATGGTCATTTCCAACCTTGATGGTTCTGTGATTCTATTAAGCATCCTTAGCAGCACCCAGGGGAATGTAACTCTGTATTGTTGGGAGGGTCAGCGGCACTGATGAACCCTTGTCCATCTGGTCTCTCCCTCCTCTGGCTGGTGCCTGGACCTACCTGCCAGCCTGGCCCCAGCATTTTTCCCTCGATTTCCATGGTGCTTTTTAGAGTGATCGTGGGACGCATCTGGGGGAAGAAGCAGAGAGACTCAGATTAGCAGCTTCCACTGTTGAACTAGAGGAAGCTCCAACTTCCTTCTGGGTCTTCATGGTAACCACAAGTCTTTATATGGAGCCAGGAGTCAAAAGAGACTTTCTTGTTCCTCACTGTTCCCCAACCACAGATATTTTTTCCTCCTAGAACATCTGATGGCTGTGCCTCCAGGTTAAGACCATGGCAATATCACCAAACTACTTGCTAAGGCACATACCTCAATGTGTCACGTGAGAGCAAAGCCTTAAAACCACTCAGTGGCACACATGAAGGTTTTTCAGAAGGACTCAGGTACTTAAGCACCACTGAAAATACTGGAGTAGTCTCTAGATGCCGCCCACACTTTCCTTCCTGCTGTTCTCAAATATGCATTTGGAAATGAAAATTGCTTACCTTCGTTTGCTGGGAGGTATGCCTGCTTGGTCTTCACTGGAGGCACTGTGCTGTTAAATTTGTTAGCCAGGGGTGGGTCAGTCAAGCTCAGAGAAGATTCTCTGTCCGCAGCATCAGTCTTTGATGAATCGATGGTTTTAGCTTTGAAGGAAACAAAGCAAAGGTGTGTGTGATTATAATTTACGTTGTGCACAGCAACTTGAATACGCTCAATGTCCAGCATGGGGAAGGAACTCCGCTCTACCGTGTTAGTCCTCTACCCTGCAAGGTGAACAGGACTTGGGGCAATAGCAATCACCTCCTCCTGTGCATCAGGGACCTTCAGTTCTCACAGATTCCAAAGATGAAATGAACTCCTCAAGACAGAATCCACAACCAAAGCAAAGCCTGTTTTCTGATGGTAACTCAGGTCATTAGTTTAAAAAATATGAAAGCAACACCAGCTGTCGAAGGATGAGGTGTGAGGAAGAGGCAAGTGGAAGCATCACAGGTATTGATGACACAGGAGATGAAGAAATGGGATTACAAGGGTGGTAAACTGTCCATGCTTCTTGCAGGACTCAATGGCATCCTTTGCCGTGCCAGTCTTACTTCAGAAGTAGGGTATGTGGGATAGCCACTTCTGCTAGTCGGGAGCTTGTAGGAAATCTCGTGGCAGCAATAGTCACCCCTTTCCTATACTGATACATGTGGCAAGATCAAGAAACCCTCATCTGCAGGGCTCCCCGCTGCTTATCCCAACCCCATTTCTTTCTGCTCCATGAGCATCCACGGGTACATGGATATTGTCTGTCGATGGTCAACTGAAACTTGGATAAGAAAGGCCTAAAAAAATAAATAGGACTTTGATGTTGTTACTGAGTAGTCAGAGGTTCCCTCCATTAGACTCTGAACCGTGGGGTTGATAGGAAAGTTATCAGTTTGCACAAGACACACTAACTGGCACAACCTGATTCAAACCCTGCTCTGTGTTTGCCCTCACAGCCTTATTTGGGGAGCCTGGCTCCAAGGCAGCCCAGTGCTGCCAGGGACATTGCCTTGGGGAATGCAAATGCCCTTTTCACATGCCTTTTTCCCATATCTTAAATGTTCCACGCATTTCCTAGACTATATTTAACTGGCTTATTATGGTATCTAATTTGTATTGGCTGTTTTTACCTTAATGTTAAACAAACGCTAACACTTGTGACTGCTGTGATAATTATATATTAACCTGCTAGTTGGTTAAAAACCTCTGTAGACCATCTTATCTGCACATGATAACCAAATAAGCTATTGTAGCTTTTTTTTAATGATTATTTCAAATTAGATAGCCTCTGTACATTAAAAGGTTATACTCATAATCCATTTGCTTATCCTAACGAGACACATCATGTTTTCTCTTTACTTATTTCTGCAAAGCTGAAAATCTCATTTAGGCTATCAAGCCTTAAGGTAAGGAATAGCTTCATATAAGGGGAATAATTTCCCCTGAGGAAGGTTGGGAACCTCATCACCTGCAGAGTGAACAAACACAGGAAAGTCGTTATGAACACCAGCTCTTCTCTGGTCAATGGAGTGGAAGAAGTGAGAGGAGAGAGGATGAGAGGAGGAACTGAGTGTGATTTTTAGGTCTCAGTTTTGCACACAGCTTCACAAAATAAATCCTGAAATCACCTTCCTTTGCATAAGGGACTAAATGAAAGAGGGAAACAAACTGGACCATGAATTATCAGTGGTTGGCAATGAGCTTCACTGGCCATCTGACAAATGATGACAGTCACATCTTGTTGCAGTGACCATGCCTGATGTCTGTTAGCCTGGTGTCAACACCTAAAACTATGACAGAACCAGGATTTCTGCCCTTTTAGCATCCAGTCTAGGCAAAGGATAGTGAACGCTTGTGAAGACATAGATTAGCTTCTTTTGAGCGGAGGCCAAGGCCATGAAACAGATGATATAAACCAGATTTTTATAATTTTTGATATATTCTGTTTTATTAATGCAAAGGGAGGGCAGTGCCTTAACTACCTCCTACTACTTGCTGTGTTCACTGGTCTGTTTACTGTTACATCAGGCACCAGGAGTGAGGTTTGCTTTTGAAGATCGTGAGAGCATGACATGAAGGTTAAAACCATGGTTTCACTGCACTGTTGGGGTCTGGCAGGAGATGGCTGCAGTGTGTTGCTTAGAAACTGAAGCAACAATTTCTCATTTCAAATATAGCTGCTTCTTAATAATTCACACAGGTTTAAAAGAGGTTTTCAGCTGCCTCCAGTTTTCTTGTTACCAAAAATGACATACTGAAGTACAAAGTACCAAAAGCCCTTTCAAAATCTTAAGCACCTGACTTTATGGGCCTTCCTTGGTTGTTCTGGGCTTGGGAGGCTCAAGCAATTCCAACTATTCTTAGCTGTGGGCCTCTATTCAGATGAACTTTGCAAAATATTTGACTTGACTGTCATCGGAGTGGAAGCATCACCATGCAGCTAGAGTTTAGAGACCTGATCCTGTAAGGCCTTGTGTGCTTTCTGGAAAACACTGAACATCAACTACTGGAAAATGGTGGTACCAAGTAGCTGGGCTGACTTGTAGCCATTGACATCTCCAGATGGGACCAAAGTGAACATGAGTTAGAATGATGGATGCTAGTCTGGTGTTAGGTGCCTTGGATGGCAGGTAAGGTTAGATGTTATCTGATGCTACATCTACCTCATCTTACTTTCATAGATCCACCCATGGGTGTCTACAGCTTGTTGCGTTGGTTTGCTGGACCTGGGAGCTGTTGTCCGGGCAGTAGCACAAATGGGTTCATTTCCTAAAGTCTTCCATCTGCTGAATTTGTCCTTCTCTCTTGAGACAAAGACCTTGTAGCCTTCTTCCTTGGTACTGAGGTGGAAACCCACGCTCTGCAGAGTCAAGTGTCCCTTCTTGCTGCAGGACCACGCTTGGCGTTCCCAGTCCCCACAGGGCTCCAGCTTGACCAGGGCATAGTCCCGTGTCCTGTGGGCTGACAAGCACTGCTTTGTTTGGAGGCTGACAATGGTCCTGGTGACAGGATCCCAGCTCCACAGCTGCTTCTGGGATTGTGCCTTGCAGTCAGTCAGCCGGATGGTCTCGTGGTGGGAGACACGAATGCACTTGTCCAGCCGAGTGTTCCTTATGAGGAAGCCTTGTCCCTCTGCTACTGTGGTACAATCAGAGCGTGGTTTAGTACTGTGCATGTCTGAGGAAAACACATCTTCTGAGCGCCAAATGCTGTAAATGCCCTGAGGAAGGGGAAGTATTACCCACCCATCCTTTCCTGGGTGGGCATGCCTAGATAAATGGTTCCCTCAGCATCCCAATTCCCCAGAATGATATTTCTTTAAAATACGGGGTGTGCAAATAGCCAGGAGCAGTGCTAGAGAAAATAACAATTACGTAAGCAACCCATGTAACTAATGGGGAAGAAATCAGTGTCCTTGAAAAGTTGTACTGTTACGAAATACCTGCCTGTGTATATATTTAATATGTCAACTGGTTATATCTTTAAATAGTTACCAGTCTTTCTCTCCCTATAAAATAATTGGATGGTTTGGGGTTTTTCTGCCCCTATCTGGATCAAATCTTACAAAAAGTAATTGAATTCCCCAGGTGTTATAATTCTGGGGCAAATTAGACCACTTTGGGCTGCTGTTTCCCTTGAATGTCTTCTGGTGATATTACAGCAATGCTGGGATCTCCCATCTGAAGTCTGGAAATACTTGGCTGACACAGCTCATGTGAAGTATTGAAATAAACACGGATTTAGCACACCTGGCATTGGTCTGTGCTTCCCAGGCATGAAGGTACCATTTTTGATGATCCCTTTGTAACAGAGAGACGTTAGACCCGCCCCACAACAGACACACAGTTTGAAGCAACTTCTGTAATTGCTTGTTGCTTTTAATAGCAATGGTTCCCAACATCTCTGATAACTTGGGATAGATATCATCCTGTTAGCTGGACAAATGCCCCCATTTTCAAGTGCAAAATCATCAGGTGTGGCCTGCAAACATCCTGAGCAATATGTGAAATGCTAAACCATCTGTCACTGATGTGGGTGCGCCTGCTGCTGTGTATTTTATGCCTAAGACAGAGGGTTAGAAAAAAAAGTTTCAAGTTTCTGCACATTCTGAGAAATCTTTCATTTTAATTTGAGTTAACACATGGTTACTCCCGGCTTTTGCGGTGACTTTTAAAATCTGTTCCCCAGGAGCCAGAGTTATAAGAGCCCCATTGACATACAGTATTGAGTATAAAGAGGAAGAGGACGCTGAGAAGTGATGTCAGACCAGAACACTGATGTTTATCTAAACAACTATTTCTGCAGAGTTTCCCCTCCCAAGGCAAAGAACAATACTTTTCCCTGGCAGCAAGTATTTGGCTCAGTACCTGAAAAAAATATCGACAGTGTAAACAGAAGCCAGTACACAATACCAGGGGTATGAACAATAGCTTAAAAGAGCTCCTATGTTTTCTCTCAGGAAATTCTAGGGTCTATTAGATTAGTAGTGCTTGAAGGTTGTTAAACCAGACACAGCTTGGGGCTTTCTGCTCAGCCTGAGTGCATGGGGAGAGGCAGCCAGAAAACACAGTACCACTGCTGCACCAAATCTGAGATAAGGGTGGATGTGTCTGTGCCGGGATACTGAGTTTTGTGGACCTGTGACAGCCACCAGTTCAAGCAATTCCTACCAAGCCCATGTGTCTAAATGGAAATTAAATTCCTGAGGGATCTGTGGACAGCCCATGAGTCCTGTCCTCTTTATCTCTTATTAAGGGCTGGAGGGAAGGGAGTGGTTTAATGCACTTGATCTGCTGCCAGCTTCCAAAGGCAGGAGAAATGTCGTATCTATAATCTCCCATAATCTCTAGAAAATCCAAAAGGACCAATACAGTTCTCCCACTATGTTTTATCATAGGTCCTGGCATCCAGTATTCTCACCTCTTTGCTTGATCTTAAATGGGAGAAACCCATTTCCAGAGTAATCACTTCAAAGCTGCATAAAAATGTGACAGGGTTACACGAGAACTGTGCTGGGTCAGATAAAATGAGCCCTGTATGCTGTCTCCAAAACATTTGCTAATAGGGGAAGAATCAGACAAATAAAGAGCTCACTCAAGACAGCAAGGAAGCCAGTGCCTCCTTCCTAAAATGAATCAGCTAGTTAAGAGCTTATCCCTGGGTATTGATGCTTAAAATGTTTTTTCCCATGTACACCTCATTGTGTTTTTCAGTTCTGAAGTCCAAACCCTGTTTTATTGCTGTATCATAAACTCCTTCTGCAGCTCCACAGAGTCAACTTCAGTTGTGATTATTAATAATTTTGTGCCACCAGCAAACTTGATTCCTTCATTACTCGCTCCTTTTGATCTTTGTTGGCACCTGCTGATACCTTCACTCTGTTGTCATTATTGTCAACTCATTCCACCTCTTTGCTCCAGCCTGTGGGCTTAGTCTCTCTCTCACGACATGGGAATGGCATTTCTCAAGGGCCTTGGTGGAAGAATCTTACCAAAAGCCTCTTGCAAAGGCAAGCACCATGCCTAGATCAGCTCACCACATTTATGTGGTCATTGATGCCATCACAGATGTCAGGCATTCGCACTGCAAAAGCTGTATTGGCTTTTCTTGTATTTATCTATGTGTCTGCAAATTCTGTTCTTTGTTTTTACTGACTTGCTTGATGCTGAAATCAAATCAAGTTTCCCCAAGCTATGCAGGGATCCCTCTTAAGATGGACATAATTGCCATAATGCACTCCCTTGGTGCTGAGCCTGCTATAGGTAATAGTTTACATACTCTTAGAAGTTTTTTAAAATGTCATCTCTATTTCCCTGTAACTCAGTATGAATGCCATCTGGGCTGCTCTTTATGCCGTAGATTATTTACTTATTTTTTTATTTTCCCTCATAAAACTTCCTCTGTTGACAATTTTGTTTGATAATATTCTTCATACTGCAGAGAACGGCTGCTATGTGAGGACTTCCCTGGCTGTGTCTGAAGTGAACACCAGCACCACTAATCCATTCACCCTTTCAACCTTGTCCTGCCTTCATTGTCCTTATTATATTTACATCAGTTAGTTATCGGCCTCCTTACCCTTACTCAGTTCCTACTTCAGGTATGTTTGAAAAATCATATTAGTAGTTTTTTATGTTCTCTCTGGGTTGCTCCTCTAAATCTTTCTCTTGTGTGTTTTATTATGTGTTCTCTTATTAAACAGCTTGGGAACAGAGGACCACCTAAACTTTGGTTGGTTTAGTATTTCATAGTAGGGTGGCAGCAAAGTTTGGGCTATAATCCTTCTCTTCTAAACTGTGGTCTCAGTGAGTGGGATTTTCCTTGTGGTGTTTCCTGTGACTCCTGCCAACCAAGACATGACCCTGTGTCCACTGTACAGGTCGGCCATCCACTGTCTGTACATTATTGCTTTTCTGAGCTTGAGATGTTGCTAAGTGAGCAATTTACAGTTAGATACAGGTAACTGCCAGCAGTCATTGCACATGCCCCACACAGTCATCAAAGGGTAGACCCACAAATAAAGCTGGAGTATATTTACTTTGGGATACACACCAGGCACCAAGAATCCTTACTCAGGAGGCAAAATGACTAAATGACTTTTTTTGTTTCTTCAACACTGCCAAGTGCCACTGTCCCGCAGCCCTAACATTTTGGGAATGTTAACCTGGAGCAAGCAGAGTATCCAGTGTACTCCCTGGGGATGAGACTCAGAGTCTCTGGAAAATGCCAGCCTTACCCACAGATGCCTGCTTTGAGCTGCTTATGCTTGAACATTTTGGCCTTTTCATATTTTTAGGAACAAAATAAATAATTTCCAGCAAAGGCGCTTGGTGGCAGATCGTTTGTCCTATGATACTGCCACTCTGTCTGGTTACAAGAAAGAAAAGTAAGCAAATATAGCCCCCTGCTTCTCTGCAACATGGCCACCCTTGGGAAATGCTGTTCCTTGTAGGATTAGGAGCAAAAACCATGCAACATTCCTAATTAAGGTAATGCCACCAGGAGAGCCTTGGTTACGAGTAATCCCAGTCTGTCTGGGAAAGTCTCCGCCAGTTCTAAGCAGAGCCTGTGATGGTTTGTTCAAAGACATTTGCAAATTGTTTGGGGATGTGTTGCTCCCTCTAAAGGCTTTACAAGAGAAGAGGTAGGTCAGAGCTCAGCGAGCACGTTTCCAAACCACTCCAGGTCACCTGGGAACCTTAGCATTGTCTTTGGGCTCTTTTGCTCTCCCTGGTGAGGTTCCTAAGTCTTGAAAAATCCTTTAGTTAGTTCAAGTTCTCTTGCCAGCTGGATGTTTTCTGTAGGGGGAACCACTGAGTCATACTCAGGACCTTACCTTTTCCTGCCCCTACCTGTCCTTGAAGGCAGGCATCCATGGCATGTCTCCTACAGACTGCTTTGTGGAGACTTCCCATGGCCTATGAGAGCTCTCGAATGTGGCACTTCTGGAGTGCCACCATATGACTGCAGGTCATCACCCAGGCCATGACAACCGTGGCTTGGAGAAACGTCTCCAAGCTATCTCTGCTGCTTCCACCCAAAGGGAGCACAACGCTAGAGGTACATGCACTGTGGCTGAGAAACCTTAGAGCCAGCAGTGCCTTAGCCTCAGTTATGGTGAGACAAGCCAGAGAGTTTTTGCTCAGGTTAATCTGCCTTCCCTGTCCACAACTACAGGTGATTGTATCTTTTCTATGGAGCATGCACCAATGGAGACTGACCCACACTGTTCGCATATACTTTACATAGGTTTGCCTTCTTGCATAACTCCCACTGAATGTCCTCCTAAATGTCATGGCACCCCGGATTGAGGGTCCCCTTGTCTTGTTAGACTATTGTGGCAGTTCAAGGGGCATCAGGTGGGAAGAGGGTTTGGAAGACTCTCATCCTCTCAAGTTGCCCTGCCAACAATTGTGGTCTCTGTTGTACCTCTAAAAAGAGCCATGAGGAACTCCATCTCCTACCAGAAATAGCTCCAGCCCAAAAGAAGAAAAGTTAACCAGAGACTTTGGAAAAAGCTGTCTTTAGCTGCTTAAACACTGTGGTGATGCAAACAACACTTGGTACTGATCCTGGCACTGATTATTGGACGCCCTCCCTTCAGGCAGGCACAGCATCTAACCTCCCCTGCCCTCCTGCCCTTGCTGCCGACCCTCACAGTGGTATCCAGATCCCTTACTCGGATTCAAATTCAGGACTAAATGTAGAGTAGGGCTTTTGTAGTACATCTACAAAACCAGGCATTCTAAAAAGATGAAGGCAGAAGGGAGTTTCATGTGTCTAGCCATAGCAGCAGAAGCAACTCACTGCAAGGGCCTGAAGTTATATCCTTCCATGAGTGAAAACTCAGATACATGTCTCTTCTGGACAGGAGCAGAAGCTGTTTCTGAGCTGCTCTTGGTTTGGCAGGATGCTTTGACTTCCTGCAGAGGCTCAGGACATGATAGAAATGATAAGATGCAGGAGCAGAAGAGGGAAGGTCCCAGTTAAGGCAGGAAGTTTCCCCTTGCAGATGGAACTCAGTGCAAGGTGGCCCTATAAGGTCACTTGTAGAAACATTACATTAAATCTCACTGAAGTAAGCAGCTTGAGATGCTGTCAGGTATGGACAAGCAAGACCTTGCTCAAATAAGGAGGAAGAGACTTGAATGCAGCTCAGCAGTAACTCCTTCTTATGAAAAGATCTCCCTCCAACCAAAGGGAGCAAGCCCCTCTCTGCCTCTTGTGCAAGCGACCAGCCCAGGGCCATGGGATGAAGAAACAAAAATCAGCTGGAAGGCACTTGCTATCTTAAGAGGAGTGTGGAGACTCAGATGTGTTTGGTCAAAGGCAGGATGTGCATAGGGAAGTGATGAGACTGGCATTCTGTTGTCTATTTTGCCTGCCTTCATGCCCAAGACCAGCCTGGCAGGAGGTGATATCAGATGGGGTTTTTTTGCAAACCACAGTGTTGACTGGAACCAATGTTAGTTTTATTTTGCCCCGGTCCTCCCTCAGTCTGTGAGTGTGCTTACTGCAATGTAAAGTCTAGAGACACTGATGTCCAATAGAGATCAGTGGATGTGGCCAATCTACCTACAGAGAGGATGATGCTAGATGGAACCTGGTGAGTCCCTGCTGGCAAGCAAACAGGTTTCTTCCCACTGGGCCCAGCAGGACAGGCAGAACTGAAGCTAGGTGAGCAGCTACCTGGCACCAGGGAGCTCTCGGTTTATGGGAGCACAATTTCCATCACTTCGGGCAGGAGATCAGCTCGTGTAAAGCGGTCTCATTTTCATAGAGAAATCACCACAGCATAGTGGTTACTGCCAGTGATTACAGCAAACAGCTTGTCAGTGTAAATACCTGATTGCAAATACTCCTTCATCTGCACTCGGATTATTTTCTGGTAACATGTGTCTTCCAAAGTAGTACCCAGCTGTTGCTTCTGGCAACCACATTGGGCTGTGGTTTTGCCCAACCATTGCTGCTTTCTTAAGAGTATCTTGCTTTTGGCTGACTAACAAGGCCTCATAACTTTCCAAGTTACTGCAAGGTCCACTTGTGACCAAGTATCTCAGCAAAGGTCTCCAAGAGACAGAGCAGCCATGGCATAAGAAGGAAAGTTTTGGCATGGCAAAACACACGGGTCAATGATGGGAAGCACAGGAGGCTGGTGAAGTCAACAGAAAGATGATATATGTGGGGAACACCAGTCCCTGGGGGGATATGATAGAGGTTTATAAAATCCAGAGAGAGGATTTTATACTAGGCAGGGCCTGACTGGTCAAGGAATGATCCCAAATGGGACAAGGAATGCCAAGGGAAGGCTCATGGCATAAAGGAATTGGGTTTACACTCAGCAGCTGTGCAGAGCTGCTAGAAAGCATGCACAAGCTGAGGGAGGAGATCTGAAAGCTCCTGAAGAGTTAAACACACCAGGGTAAGAAAATCCCCCAGACGGAAAATAATTGGAGACTAGAAGAGTATATGGGGGACAAGTATCAGATAAGCTTGGCTGTTCTTCACTTTGAGATGCTGAGGGCTACCTTAGGAGAGTGAGGAGCAGGCAGCCCTGCACATGGGCTTGGTATGGGAGGAGAGCAGCCCCTGAGATATGAGATCAGGCCAGGGAGCCAACAGAGCCACCAACAACCTCACACTCAGTGCAAGAGAGTTGAGAGTCAGTGCTAAATGTGGTGTTATTTCAGCAGTTTTCTTTCTGTTTGAATATGCACAGATCCTGCTGCTGCCCGACTTCCCACCACCCGTCGTACCTCACTGGGTTACCGTTAGGCTTGACTTGTTAAGAAAACACTTCAGCTCCCTCTCTGCTTGCAGGGAGTTTCCAAAGAAACCACTGTCAGAAACAGCTTAGGCAATTCCAGGATTTCCAGTTCCCAGAAGGAAACCAAACCCTCTAAGATCTACAGAGAGTGAGCACCTCTGTCCTGCTGGCAGCCCTAAAGCACAGCAGCCCCAAAGCACAGCAGCCCCAGGCAGGATAGGGTGGGGAGAAGCTGCTGCAGGGAGAGATCAGGACCAAGCAAGAACATGTTTGCTCTCTGCTCTTCGAGCTTGCTTTGAGCATTGCCAGGTATTGGAAAATAAATTGCTTTCTTGCAAAACACTTGTGGTTTTATTAGAGATCTGGCTGAAACGCAGTGGCTGATCATACGATCACAGCGAAAGCATTTCACTGGAAAGGAAAAGAAAAGCCCCGTGATCCTCCTAATTTACTAGTAAAAGAGCCATGGGGCTCCTGTTGTGTGGCAGCAGCAAAGCACCACCTTCTTCTAGTTCTGGACAAGATCTGTATTAGAGCAAGAGCAAAAGAAAGACCCTGAAGGCTGTTCTGCTCTCCTGGCATCCCACCATGGTATCGCCTCCAGGTCCTAACCACATCTCCTGGAACTTTTGAAAGATGTGCATGTATCCTCTCTCCTCGCCGGTACAATGACATACCCTCAGCCTGGGGCTTTAAAAGATGAGAAGCTCAATTCACTGGATTTCCTTCAACCAGCAAGATTTGAGGTGCAAAGAGCAGCAATAGATGGAGAAGAAATCAAATCTGTAGGAGAACAAACCTCTCCTTTGACCTGGCTGCAGAGCAAACTGAGGGCTAGCTGCTCAAAGCAGCCCAGGGGACATACACTTAGAGGCTGTAGAGCAGGGAAGGGAAAGTAGGTGGTCAGAGCTCCCAGTCTGAGCTTTGTCTCTAAGGAACAAACAACAGAAATAGTTGCAGCCCTCTGGTCTAGGGAGCTTGAAAAGCTATGAGCAAGTAGCCTGTAGAATCATAGAATCATCAAGATTGGAAACGACATTCAAGATCAAGTCCAACCATTTACTAAACATTATCATAACCACTAAACCATGCCCTGAAGCACCACATATACACCTCCAGGGATGGTGACTCCACCACCTCCCTGGGCAACCTGTTGCAATGCCTCACAACGCTTTTAGTAAAGAAATTTTTCCTAATATCCAGCCTAAACTTCCCTTGTAAAACTGCAGAGGTGTCCTCCTTGCAGCTTAAGGAACTGAATGATCCTTGAAGCACTTCAGGGATTTAATATGATTTCTTCTCAGTCTGGCATCTCAGGCATAAAGACAAGGGAATTACTTATTATCTCAGGGGCTTCACCTGTTTTTAAAGGAAATAGATGCTGCCCACTGATCATGATGGGCTGGGTGAGACTGCAGGAAACATCGCTCTAGAGTAGCTGTTCCTGGGTAGCACCGCTCCAGCTCTGCAGGGTGATGCTTGACAGAACTTCTGCTTTCCTGGTCTACCTATGCATGTCAAACTAAGGCTGCTTGGATTCAAAATGCTGCTGCGTATGGGGAAGGGTGCAGGATTTGAGTGATCTGAGCAAACACATGAGTAACTACCAAGTTCACTCTGCGGAGATGAGCAGTGCAGACTTTGCAGTTCCCCAGGTGATCACTATGGGAGCAGGACTAACGCAATGGGGTCCTGCTCCCCTTCCCACCACCCCCTCCCATGCTGTGAGCATGCTCTGAGCCTTCTCACTTCTGCTGCGAAGGAGCAGCTGAGGTGGGGAGCAAGCAGAGTGCTCGGGCAGTGACTTAGTGCCCAGAGGAGGTTTATTCATCCACTACTCTTAGCAGTTTAAAAGCACTTTACAAAGACAGCCAGCATGATGCCATGGTGTCCCTGGCCAAACCATGCCAACACCTTGCCAGCTTGTCCCTCACTCTCCTGGACCCCTGTGTTTAATCCAGTTTTAAATGCTGTCTTGAAATGTGCCCGTAGGCTCTTGTTCTACAGCTGGCAAGCTCAGAGCTTTGCAGCCCAAACAATACTTCATCAGGAAAGTAGACTAAAACTTTGGGGGCAGTTCACTTCCCACTTTCCAACTACCCCAAAGGAGGAGAAACTTACCCTCAAGCCAAGGAAGGAGGCAAATACAGCCCAGGCTCAGTCTGAAAAGCTCCATGGTCTGCCAGCACAGCGCAGGGGACGGAGCCCCTGAAGCCTCTCGCCCACGAGGAGTGCCAGGCAGCTCGCTTTCTCCCCTTCTTCTGTCATTCACAACAGAAAAACCTGCCGGGAAGAGAAAAACTCTTTTGTCTACTGCTGGAGACTTGGCAGCTGGCTTATCAGCAAAGGATCAGCTTGGAGACGCAGTCCTGCTCGGCAGTTATCCCTTAGGAGAAATCATATGACGAGCCAGGATGGGGGGGACACTGGACCGAGATGCTCACAGCCGCCGAGCTCAGCTCCTTAGCAGCCGTGGTTGCTCCCAGCAGTGAGAGGCGAATGCTAAGCAGGCTGGCGAGCTGCCTTCGCCAGGGCTGGGAGCAGAGGAGGATGCAGGGCTGGCCTGGCAAGAAAAGGCAAAGTTCAGGAGGGGTGTAGGATGTGTCTGCTGAATCCCTGAGCTCGGTCATGCCGTCACAGCATCATTTTCCCTTCAGTTAGAATTATTCCAGCTGAGATCGGTTTAGCACAGTTATAGATCATTGTGGAGATAAACCTTGCAAGCCGGCTGTGGAGTCCTGGAGATGGAGGGTGATGGAAAGGGGAGCTAAGCCTCTGGTGAGGGACCAGCGTCCCACTGTTGGTCTGCCCTGAGGGTTGCTTGGGTCAGTTTTGAGTTTTCATTCGTCAGTTTGGGCTCTGCATAGGGGGAAAACCCCACAGCCCTCCCCGAGGGTTGGCAGCAAAGAGTAAAACAGCAGCAGGGGAAGCCAGAGCTATGATGTTACCGGCGGGATGCTCCCATTCAGCCACATCCTCCCTGCACTTGTCTGTCCCACCTGCTCACTGGGGTCGTTCTCCCCCAGATATATAATTAACCCTTTTGCATAAAAACACAAAAGTGATGGGTTCACTTTTGCCTTTGAGGTCCTGTTTTGGACGGCACCAGTTTCACATCTCCCAGCTCTGCCCAGGAGACCAGGAGTCAGTTAGAGAGCTTGGAGCTGCTTTGTTTAGTGGACAAGCTGTCAAACTAAGACAGCACAGCATCAGCATCCATGCAAGGGCATGGGCTCGGGTCAGAGCCTTGCAAAGGCGCAGTTCCCTCTTTGCCCCAGTTCCTGGGGTGATGGCTCCCAGCTTTCTGCCTCTCAGAGGGCGATCTGGAACCAAAGCAGATCAGCTTCTTCCCAGGTGAATGCGAATATAGCAGATGATATCCTATGATCAAACAAAAGGGAGTATTGGGGTAAGTTCTTGCCCTGGGGAGGTTGCTCCTGCCTGGCCATAGCACTGTGCTCAAGAAAAACATCACAGGACTGGTTTCTTTGGGATTACTGTTGTTTTGCTGGATTTTTTTGGTTTTCTTTTTTTCCCCATGGGAATGTGTCGAGTGCCACTAAATACCAGGCATTTTAAATTTAAAAAAGCACAGATGTTTAACTCTTCTCTGGGTGACTGAGGTTGAAAATGCAAATGCTCTCCACCACGTTTGCTGAGCAAGGGTGTCTCTCCTGCAGGAGGAGGAGAGGGAGGAGGGCAGAGTGGAGGTGTCTCCTCATTCAGTGGAGAGCCTTCGCGAAAAGGTGGTTGTGCTCTTCTACCATGGATCCTGCTGTTGCTCTGACTCTGGGAGCTGCTACATCTTCCGTGTTTCTCCTTCTGACCCTTCCATCCATTTCACACAAGGGAAAATGAGACATGTCGAGGCTGTGAGCTGCCCAAAGCCATGAAGTCTGTCGCTGAGCTCCGGAATCCCAGATTTCTCCCAATCCAATGGATCGCAGCTGCTTTTTAATATTCAGAAAAGCCTTCCCTGTTTGTGCCAGGAAGGTATCCTCCTGCTGCTAGGTAGAGGGTGTGAGGGGCTGCCAGGGCTCTCTACTGCAGTGTTAGCGTGGGAAGGACTGTTCAGGGTCAGGGGACAAGTGGGTCAGGCTGCAGCAGGGACCCATGGAGTGTGCCGAGGGAAAAGTAAGAGAATAGTAAGCATGTCCCCTGCTCTTTTCCTGCCATTTTCAGCTCAGGATCTCCCAGTTCCAGCGTGTTTAGCAGATCCCCTGCCTCTGTGTGGCGGGCAGCTCAGATTTTGCCCTGGGCAGGGCCCTGTCACCTCCATGGAGAGAAAGATCACGTCCTTATTCCCACCGCTTCCTTTCTTTCTGCAGGTCTTTAGCTTTACCAGGACCCTCCTTGTTGTTCTGAATATTCTCTGTACCTCTTGGAGGCTCTAAAATTCTGTGCGAAGCTGTTATGAAATCCAGGTGTTTTCTTCTCCAGGGTGTCATTCCACCTTTTCGAAGGGCATCTTCTTGCTTCAAATAACCTCTCTCACCTGCCATTAAAACCACATTCAATTCCTTGTCCTAAGGAAAGGAAGGAAAATTCTTCCACTTTTCTTCTAGAGGACGTGTGCTGGTGCCCCTCTTCTAATGTGATGTCCTGAAACATCT
The DNA here is from genome assembly GCA_013389965.1 of Todus mexicanus. Lineage (NCBI taxonomy): Eukaryota > Metazoa > Chordata > Aves > Coraciiformes > Todidae > Todus > Todus mexicanus. The sequence goes on along the minus strand of WEIS01057089.1, from coordinate 72,217 downwards.
CAGCTGTCCTGTGGGTCTGGTGCCATCACCTCTGGCTGGCATCAAGGATGATGAGGGATACCACAATGAGATACAGGATATTCAGGATGCCACTGAACCACCCACTAGCACCAGACTGAGTAGAGCCTAACCCAGAAACTGATGCCATATTTAAATGATCCACCTAAAAAAAATATGAACCAGCATAGACCCAAATGAATTAGTTGAACATCAGCCACTGAGATTTTTTGGGTTTCAGGACGCCACTTCCACCTCATTTCTTGTACATTCAAGAAAGTATTTGCATATAAAATTGCTCTGTAGCCTTAGAGCTCATTCTCTGCAAGGCATTGGCTTGCTATGCACGTAGCCTCCTGCGTAGGGGTGCTTTACTCAAATCATTTTTGCAGATTTTCCTGGGCTGCCCCTAGGAGACAGCAAGCTATTTTCCATCTGTGGTCTCTCCCACTTGGAGCAGGATAGTCACGTAATTGTTTTCTCTCAGTCACATAATTTCCATGTCAGTTAGTCTCTGGTGACCTGAGTCCCATGGAGCAGCCTTGTTCTTGGCTCTATGGTCAGTTTGAAGGGTGCATTTGCTCTTTCTCATCGTCTTGAAGCTTATGCTGAATTTAGTCAGAGAGACGTGATGATCAAGTGTAACTTCATCTCCTGATGGGGGCACAGTATTACCCACCACACCTTCAAACAAACGCAGGGATCGCTCACCAGACATCCAAATGCAGCCCTCTCTGGTGTGGGGCAGGCACTGCTTTCTGTCTCACAGCAGCTGGGAGCGCAAGCGGAGATAAATATTTCGCTAGCCTAAAATCTGTGGGATGCTCAGAAAGGGCACGACCACCCATTAGGCTTTCACCCGACCCTTGGAGCCAGCGAGACTCTGTGGTACTGGAGTCATCAGCAAGCGGCTTAAAATCCGAGCTCAGCCCTGTACCCTCAGTGTCACCCCAGGACAGGAATGGCAAAAATCACACCAGGGCCCAGAGGTGAGGAGGTCTGGGTCTCTGAGGGGTCTCCAGTTGTTTGGTATTGTAGAGGTGAAATCTTCTCTGCCTGGGTAGCCTCTTTTGCACAAAATGCAAGTGTTCATTGGCTTTCTTTTCAGCTGTCTGGACTTCTTCAGGTTTTTCCATATGGATGCCTGCTTCAGAGTGCTTGTGAAAGGATTCACAGCTTGTGAAAGGATGGCAGCTTCAGTCATGTGGGGTCATTTCTGAAAAACCCACGGAATTCTCTTTTGTTTATGACCAGGCTGGTTTTTGGTAGTAAGACCCCTATCACAACCCTCTGGCTGCTGGCTGGCACTAGTCGTGATTCATTCCTCCACCCACGTCCAGTTTAAAGATGGAGTTTCATTGCTCTGGTTGAAGCTCGGTAAGTGCTGAGGCAAACCGAGGTGAGGTTGTCTCTGCAGTGAAACCTTTGGTCACAGAGAAAGTAACAAAATAATGGTAAAGATCCTGTATCTTCAAGAAGGTGTGCAGAAGGAAAAAAAGATTTTTGCATACCAAAACTCCTCTGTGGCCAGGAGGTGGAGCTGGTTTAGGATAAAGCAGCATCTCCAGAGACGAATGGGTTAGATGTGGTCCTTGAAGCTCTGCTCCCATGTGAGCAACCCATGGGAGCCCAGAGCAAATGCCCTCAGCCAGCCTGAGAGCCTCATCTCCCACAGTGAGTGCATCAGTGCCACAAGAAGTCCCACAGGAACAGGTATGAGATAAATTGCCCAGAACCCCTTGCCCTGGCAGGATAGTTGGCTTAACCCATGCAGAGGCTGAAGTATCCCTCAAGGACCTACCAGGAGCATTTAATGCTTCTTGTTGTTGTCTGCCTCGTTCTCACAAGAAAATAGCAGCCGAGAATGTCTCCTCTCCTAGATGAAAGCCTTCTAGCTATTGAGCCTCCTTATCTCTCTGCTATTGCAGGCAGCTCCCAAGGGCTCCCTTTCCCAGCAGAGCCCACAACTGAGCCTGGGTCTAAGTGGGAGAAAGCCCAGCTCACACCCAGGTCCTTTCCTGGCTTATTCCTTCCCCAGGCATGAACCCAGCTCACTGACTTCATTCATTCAGAGCAGCCTGAGGTGAAGGCACTTCCCTGCCCCCTTCCTATCTTTCCAGTGTCCCCCAACCTGCTCACAGCCTGCAGCTGTGGCACACATCGACCTTTCCCCCCTTCTCTGCGCTTTGCTTACTGCTCTCTGCTCGGTTTGCATCTTCATCAAGGGAAGGTGCCTCAGAAACTCCCTGGAGCTCCTCACAAGCACTGTTCCCGATGCCTGATGGTTGTCATCCCGCAGCCCTGGAACAATCCCTGGGTTTCAGCCTGGGCCACTGGCTCAGCAGATGGAGCTCCTTCCCAAGGATGCAGGCAGAGTGACTTGCACTTGTTCAGCAGGATGCTGTGGCTGCTGCCTGCAGCTTGGAGCAGCACACGGAATCTGAGTGCAGGCTCAGGAGTCAGAGAGAGCCCTGAAATGGGGAAAAAGTTGATTTTGTATTTTTTTTTCCTGCCAGCTGGGGAAAGAGGAGTTTGTTCATACAAGAGGACAGAAGTGGGACTTTCCACTGCCTACTCCTCTAGCACTTAGGACTGAAAGACCTGTGCAGTAAACTCCACTTTATTTCATGTAGTGAGAGGTCGGGATCCTCTGGATAAGGAAAACCCCAAGTAACATTTCTGCTCTAGACCTGAGCTGGATTTGCACAGCTCCAAGGGGCTTATACCACTGTCAGGCATGCATGGGGTTACCAGCTTTTCAGCAACACTTTGTACAGGCACTAGCCAGCAGGGTCTGTGCAGCCACCTTCATGCTGGGATGAACATCCTGGCATCAGAAGCTGTTGGAGACCCCTAAATCAGTGTGGCTGCAAGAGATAAGCCTGCCGAGAGCAGTCTGGTAAGTGTGAGCTGGTTCAGGCCTCTCCATGGCACTGGTGCATCCCTGCAGGATTCAGCCTGCTGGGAGGCCGGGTCAGACTCTGATGCTGATATGGGGTTAATATGAACTAAACTGCTGTTTCATCCCAAGGAATCATTTGAGATCCCCACAGGCCAAGGGCCAAGGCAGTGAGCCCAGCCACACTGTTGCCTTCGCTGGAGCTATCAGGATTTACTCAAAGCCCAGAGCTGGGGTGAGGCGTGAACTCAGTGCTAATATCTGTCCTCCTTCAGGGCACAAGTGAGCATTTCTTCCAGGAGAATCAGGATTCTCCATGGGAGTGACTCTGGGTTCGTCCCTTCTCAGCCACTTTCTCAGGTTGCTCCAGGTGCTCCCTGAGCACTGGTTGCTGCTGTCAAGAACAGACATTGGTGCCCCTACCTGCATCATAAGGCATGCAGAGTGTCCTTGGCAATGTCACCTTACTCTGCGTGCATCACCCCTTGTGTTAAGCCTGGTTGGCTTTGCAGCTGATCTGTGGCAGCTTATGCAATAACCTTGGCTCTCCCTTGCTCCCCCTCCTTGGCTGCAGCGATAGCATCATCTATACGCACAGGAAAAATGGTGAGTGAACCTCCCCTGTGTCCCTTTTGGCAATAAATCCCCCGTACAATGCTTGCGTGTGCCAGGCTGCTATGAGAAATGAGAGCTGATGGGAACTGCTTTCTGCTTCGAGTGTGTTTTCTGTTAAAAAGGTCCAATTTGAAACAGTCTGAAAGGACCCGGTAAATGATTAATCAGTTCTCGCAGAGTTTGACAGGGCAATAGCTTGTTTATGACCATGACTTATAGCTACCTATGGTGCTTTCTGCTAGAACGTGCTGTATACTCTCCCTGTGAGCACCTGATAGAGACCCCTGCACGTCTGATAACCTGTATAAAAGGAATCTTAATATAGAAAACTATCCTATCCTTTAAAGACAGAATTGTATCCTGATGGGTTGTTGATGAGCGACTCTCTCCCTGTAACAGCAGGTACATAAACACGCTGGGAAGGCAAAAGTCTGAGGATTCAGCAGTCACATAGCTGGGACCTGAACCGAGGCTTGTCAATCTTGTGCCACTTGTGCCAAGAGATCAGGGGCGTCGGTGGGGAGAGATTTGGGCTGGAGAAAGGAGGCTGTGAGGGTAGGTGCACAGAGGGGTTTAGGCATGTAACTGCCTGTTAAGCTGGCTGACATGCATTTCATCCCTTGCAGCCCTTGCTTGGTTCTTGTTTAACTCTAAGAGGGTCTAAAGTCCTGGCTCATTTTCTGCGTGCCATGGTGCTGAATGTGTCAATGTTTAATCTGAGCATGCTGAGGCCTGTGTAGATCCCCGGGCTGAGGAATCCCGTCTCCTTTTGGAGGAAGGCTGGGGGACCGATGTGGCCAGACCTATATCAGATTAGCATCTGATAAAGTAGGCCAAATATAACACAACAGTGCCTTCATCCCTGGGGGCATCTGAATTATGGGGCACTCTGGGAGCATTTGGCCAATTCTTGTTTGGAAGCGGTTGCACTTTGCCATAGTTGATTAAGTAGTCACTGGAGCAGAGAAGCTTTGCAAGGACCAGTTAAATATTCACGGAGTAGGGATGCCATAACCCCACGGATGAGCAAGGAAAAGGCTGGATCTGGGCTCTGAGTCACCTGTGTGCACACCTTGGCAGGAGTTCTCACCACCTCTGGACAGCGCTCAGGCTGACAGCCAGGCCAGTGGAAGTTTGATGCTTTCATGAGCCATAAGCCTGGAAGGGCAGGAGTTAGCAGCTTCAGAGAGTCCTTTACTCTGGTGGGATGTATCCCAGGATCCCAATTTCATCCTGCTCTGCCTCTGGATGTACCAGCAGCTACTCTTCCCACTGACTATCCACATCTCACCTCTGCTCAGTGAGGGGCAGGACTAGGGCGCCAGTGCAGCGTCCCACCACACTGCAGGAGGGAGGAAAACTCAAAAGTTCCTGGGGACAGTACAGCTTGGCCCAGAACCCTGACTCCCTTGTATACCATCTTTCTGCCACTGATATTCTGCCCCTGGGGAAATCAAGGTATTTAAAGCAATTGTCCGGGAGAGAAATGAGTGCATAGAAAGCTGGGAACCTTCCCACACATCCTTTATTCTTGTAGGGATCTTGGAGTCCTCCATATTTTTGTTTGTTTGTTTTGTTTTGTTCCATTTTATTTTATTTTTAAATGTGTTGTTTAATACTAAAAAAAAAAAAAAAAGAAAAGAAAAAATATAATCCTATTTCCTTCCCTTTCCCTTCCATGTTTTCTCAGCCTGGAAAATGGTGGGACTTGTCTTAAAGGAGAGTCCTGTCTCCAGGCTGGCTGGGAGGGTGAAACCAGGAAGGAAGAAAAGAAGAAAAGCTCTGAGGGCAGCAGCCAAGGACTGACCCAGCATATAAAAAACATCTTCAACGCGAAAAGGTTGTTTTGCAAAAACACTGGGGTTTCGCTGGAAACCACCCGAGCTGGAGCTGCAAAGCCATACCAGGAGCCAGTCCAGCACTGGGGAGGCTGCCAGTTCTGAGCACTTTGAGGTTGGCAAAGTGCCCTGAGTACGAGTGTAACCCAACCGGCTCCCCAAATTCATCCCTGTCCTGGATCATCCTCTCTTTGGGTCAGCAGCGACCTTCCTTCTCTCACCCCCGACCCTGGCCAGGGCTTGCCCAGGAACACATGTCCACTCTGGCTCTTTTTGTCAGCAAATCTCGCTCAAGCTGAGAACCCATTACAAAAACCAACCGAGCGGCTCATTCGGGTCGTTGGGAGGCTGCTGCGATCGATCCCAAATGTGGTGACCTCTGGTATTTTTAATGGCTCCCTGGGCAGCTTATCATCTCTGTATACTTAGACACTGATGTCATAGCAGCACGGGTAAATACGCCTGGCATGTATTGCTGCTGGGCACGGCTCGCATGACCAAGCTGGCTCTTTTTCCTCCTCTCCGTACTGGCCACTCCTGCAAATTTTCATCCTGTCAAATCACACAGACCCCAGGATGGAGCCAGGGAAGCCATGAGCCTGGTTGTACAAAGTGTGTTGCCTTGAGCCACCTGCCTCAGTTTCCCCTGCCAGATTTTTTTGTTGGCAGTGGATAGTTTTTCAGATGCTGTGAGCTGCACTGCACCAGCTGGGTTGGTGACACTTGATGCAGCTGTGACATGTGTCATCTTCTCGTGCATGTGTCAGCGAAACAAGATTTTAATGTAGTCAATCTCTTGCAAAAAGTTCAGTTTAACATCCCTGTCCTCAAACTCCGTGCCTAAATATTTTCCACCCCCACTGCACTGTACGTCTTGCCAGGAATAAGCCTGGGAGTTGCCGGAACTGAATTAGGATAAAAAAAGCAAAGATGAGGATGTAGGGAAACATCCCCTTTTTCCCCGCCAGGACAAGAGGGGCTGTGATGGGGACAGGCAGCATGGCAGGCAGCTGAAGGGCAGCTCAGCCCAGCCTCCCTGGAGCAGCACATTGATGGCCACAAAGTGCATGCATCCTCACGTCCCCATGTGCCCATGCTGCTCAGGGAAGGAGCAAAGTGCAAGCAGGTAAAACATCAGTCGCTAGCTGCATCCCTGGGAGGTGTTGGGGAACAGCAGGCAGAGGCTGAACAATTCAGCACAGCATTTCTCCGCCTGCGTTGGATACAGAGAAATTGTGGACAGGAGGGGAAATCCAGCAGGACATATAAATAACGTAGAACAGATCAGCCTGTGATGTCCAGCTTGTATGCTCGGGTACCAGCCCCTTTCCCTGGCCCCATTACCCTCCAGAATCTGGCCTGACTTTCATCCCTTCGCCCTTGCTCTGTGGGACGCAGTGAAGCTGCAGCCAAGAAAGGGTCACGGGAATCCGAGCACAGCCTCAGTCAGAAAAAGCTCAGCCCAGCTGCCGGTGAACAGGCGACTGCTGCACAGAGTGAAGGAAGCTGGAGCTGCAGGGCCAGAGAAGTTGCTGGTCTGCAAACAGAAGAAGAGCTATGGCCATTAGAAAGATTTAATTGGGGTTTTTTTGTTGTTTATAACCTACTGTTTCATGAAATAATACTGCAGGTGTGAGCCTTGAAGGGAGGCTGTGGACATCTTCAGCATCTTGGATTTTCTGACCACCAGTCGGTGAAAAAAAAATCAGCAGTGAAGCTTTCAACGAGGTGTCGAAGCTGCACAAAAAAAGTCATGGACGTTACCCACCGTGCAGGAAAACATGGAAATGCTCAGAATAGGAATGCCAAAGAAACACGTCTGACTGAAAATGTCACACTGGTGAAGCAGAAGCCCTCCAAGGAGCTGAGGCCCATGCTCAGTGCCATCTTGCTGGGTCTCATCCTGTTCATTGCTGCCGTGGTGGCCTGGTGCTACTACACGGTGTCCCTGCGGAAGGCAGAGAGGCTCAAGACAGAGCTGATAGACCTGCGGGCAGACGGTTTCGTCATCAGGAACCAGCACGGGGAGGTGGTCTTCCGACTGGCCTTCCGCTCGGGCAGCCTGGACCTGGAGTCGTGCTCCAAGGAGGGAGAGATTCTGAGCTGCACGCGGTCGGGCAGGGGGCCGCTCAACTTCTTCATCCAGACGGTGAAGCCCAAGGACACGGTGATGTGCTACCGCGTGCGCTGGGAGGAGCTGGCCGACGGCCCGGCGGTGGAGCACACCATGTTCTGGGAGGACGCCCACTGGTACGGGGGCTCGGAGATGAGCACCCAGCACTGGCCCATCCGCCTGGCCGGCTACCAGGAGCCCGTGCCCTACGTGACGAGCGACGTCTATTCCTTCCGCGACAGCTTTGGTGGCATCCTCGAGCGCTACTGGCTCTCCTCCAAGGCAGCGGCCATCAAGATCAACGACTCGGTGCCCTTCCACCTGGGCTTCAACGCCACCGAGCGCGCCCTCTTCTTCCAGGCTCGCTACAAGGACTCGCCCTACAAGCCCCCGCCGGGGCAGCCGCCGTTCCCCGAGCTCAGCTACCGCGTCTGCGTGGGCTCGGACATCACCTCCATCCACAAGTACATGGTGCGCAGGTACTTCAACAAGCCCTCCAAGATCCCGGCTGAGAACGCCTTCCGATACCCGATCTGGTCCACCTGGGCACTCTACAAGAATGATATTGACCAGGATAAACTCTTGAGATTTGCTGAAAAGATCAAGAAGTACCGTTTTAACTGCAGCCACATTGAAATCGATGACATGTACACACAGGCCTATGGGGACTTCGACTTTGACCCTGTCAAGTTCCCCAATGTGACAGAGATGTTTGCAAAACTGAGGGAAGATGGATTTAAGGTCACCCTGTGGACTCACCCTTTCATAAACTACAATTCCTCCAATTTTGGGGTGGGGATCGAGCGCCAGCTGTTCATCAAGGAGCCATCGGGGCGACTGCCGGCCATGGTGGAGTGGTGGAATGGGGTTGGGGCCATCCTGGACTTCACCAACCCCGCCGCCCGCGACTGGTTCCAGAGCCACCTCCGCCAGCTCCGACACAAGTACGGCATCTCGTCCTTCAAGTTCGATGCAGGTGAGACCAGCTACCTGCCCAAGCAGTTCAGCACCTTCCGCCCGCTCTCGGACCCCAGCATCTGGTCGCGGCGCTACACGGAGATGGCCATCCCCTTCTACGATCTGGCCGAGGTGCGGGTGGGCTACCAGTCACAGAACATCTCCTGCTTCTTCCGTATCATTGACCGCGACTCCGTCTGGGGCTACGAGCTCGGTCTCAAGTCCCTCATCCCCACCGTGCTCACCATCAGCATGCTGGGGTATCCATTTGTACTGCCAGATATGATTGGAGGAAATTTCCTCCCCAACAAGACAGATGGTGCCGTGGAGATCCCCGACCGGGAGCTGTACGTGCGGTGGCTGGAGCTGTCGGCCTTCATGCCATCCATGCAGTTCTCCATCCCGCCCTGGCTCTATGACAGGGAGGTGGTGGAGATCGCACAGAAGTTCACGGAGCTCCATGAGTCCCTGGTGGCCCCGCTGCTGCTGGAGCTGGCTGGGGAGGTCACCGACACGGGCGACCCCATCATCCGTCCCATCTGGTGGATCTCGCCCCGCGACGAAGCTGCTCACAGGATCGACTCCCAGTTCCTCATCGGGGACACCCTCATGGTGGCACCCGTCCTGGAGATGGGCAAGCAGGAGCGTGACGTCTACCTGCCGGCGGGCAAGTGGCGCAGCTACAAGGGGGAGTTGTTTGAGAAGACCCCGAGGCTGCTCACGGACTACCCCGTTGACCTGGACGAAGTTGCCTATTTCCTCTGGGTTTCCTAACTGGCTCCTCCACCCAGATGTGCGACGTTCTCAGGGATTAATGAACCAATGAGGTTAATGTCCTGGGAATTCTAATTGCTTCTAAAGTAGAAATACTTCTGTATGGAATTCACGGAAAAGACTGTGACTCCTGTTTTGTGTGGGAAGTGCTGTAGAATAACTTACTTACTAAAATATGTCAGATGGCTGTCTTTGTTATATGACAACATGACAAATGCAATGTATAGAAACACAGTGTCTGTTCCTAATGCTTTCCCAGCAAAAAATGCTGTGCGTGCTTCTGGTTTATAACGGAAATCACAAGGATTCCTTTGTAACCCCATTTCACAGATCATCCCTGGAGATATATTTATGATTTCATTTGCTTAGTGAAGGAGGCAGTTAGCAGCAGAGTACTTTTTTTACCAAGAGCAGTCTGCGATTATCCTGAAGAGGAGTAGAACCCAGTTTTCAGCCTGTGCATCGGATGAGGGCTGATGCAGGGGTAAGGAGAGTTTGCATTTCCCACAGCCTGAGATAGCTGAGCAAGGAGAAAGAAGTTATAGCACTTGCTAATGCCATGGCAACTGTTTTCACCCTCTTATCGATGGAAATTAATGAGAATCATGATCATGGTCTGGATTCAGCCAAGCCTGTAAGCATGTGGTGAAATCTCATGGCAGCGAAGATTAAAGCCTAGCACCAAGTCAAGCATGCGTTAGGATCTAATAGGTTCTATGTGTGTTTAGAGCCAAAGGATGCAAGGTTGCAGAGGCTTGAGAGAGATGGGGGCTGGTCTGTTTAACCAAGTAATAAGTGATAGAACAAAAGGAAATGGCCTAAGTTGTGCCAAGGGAAGTTTAGATTGGATATTAGGAAGATTTTCTTCACAGAACAGGTTATCAGGCATTGGTCTGGCCTGCCAGGGGAGGTGGTGGAGTCCCCATGTCTTGAGGTATTTAAGAGTCATGTAGATGTAGTGATGAGGAATATGGTGTAGTCGAGGCATTCTCAGTGTTAGGTTAATGATTGTACTCAATGATCTTAAAGGTCTTTTCCAATCTAGGAAATTCTGTGAATCTTGGCCACACTCCTCCTGGAAGAGTTCAGACAACTAACAAACCAGCCCGAGTGCCCTGCTGCCTCGGTTTCCCCATGGAAAATGTTCTCACATGGCACCAGCTCTGACCATTAGTCAGCATCCTTCTGCCCATGGAGGTGACTTCTCCTTGAATAGCACCTACAGGCTTGAGGTAGGCAGGCTGGCTGTGAAATGCTCTCCACTCTTGGTCCAATATTCCCTGTTTTTAAGGAAAAATATGTTTAAAGGTGACATGATTGAGCAGTTTAGGAGAGTCCTGTGTCTCCGGGCTGCAGTGCACCTTCCCAAAGTGAGATTTATTTTTTTTTCCTTTGCTGAACCCCAGCACGCTGCTATTAGGCACCTGGGAAGTAAAGTTGTGCGTGGCCCCAAGGCAGGAAAAAAGCCTCATTCTTTAGGGGTTTTCCCCCAGAACTGGTCCATATAAAAAGTAAACAGAGGCTGGAGAACATCACACTTGCTCCAGAACTGTTTTGGTGCTCAGATGAAGCAGCCCAAAAATAGGCTCAGACCCTCATTGCCCATCAGTGGGTCCATTATGCCACGAGGATCCTGCATGGTCACAGTGGCATGAGAGCAGTGCCAAGTGGGATGAGCCAGAACTTCTTCGAGGTGCCCCTGAAAGCAGCTTAAGCCACACTAATGCTATTGCTGGTGTGGCAATGGGAAGAGAACCCCCTCCCTTTAATCTAGGGGTCTGAAAGGGAAAGCAACGCTCAGTCTGGCAGCAGTGTTTGGGGTCAACAGACCTGAGTCCTTTACGTGGGCTTTCTGCTACTCCAGGATGGTGGTTTCCGCCGACACATCTTCCCTGAGGATGAGGAGGAATATCTGAATACTTTCTATCTCAGTTGCTGCTTTGATGCCCAAGCTGAGCTTGGGGCAACCAGAACGTCCCGGGGTGCCCTGGCAAAATTCCTCCGGCTGTTGTTGCAGCAAGAAAAAAAGCCTTCTGAAATGCTGCATGCCCATGGTTTTGGGGAGAGGTGGGAGAGCCAGGCTCCAGCCCCCTCACGCCCCACCTCTGCCTCTATAGTCAGTATTCTCTATGCACATGCTCTATCACCTGCCTGCAGCACAGGCTGGCTGGAGAAAAAAAGCATAATTGAGACTTTCTGCAAACTCTGATACGATCTGCCTGGTCCCCTGTGGCTGCAAAAATCTCTCCCCTAAATTGCCATCCCTTTCCGATCTTTCCCCAGTGCCCTTCCCTGCTGCCCAGCTGACCCGCAGGGAGCCACTGATGAGCGGTGCTGGAGGCATCTTTTGAGCTGTTGGCACCGTGGCCACCTCTTTGCACCCTCCTGCTGCACCCTGTGCACTGCCAGAGGAACATCTTGTTTGCCTTGCTCAGCTTCAGTCCTGCTTGGCTTTTTGCACTCCCAGTGCAGAGCAAGAGCTGTTTGCTGGAGGTACTGGTGACATGGGACTGCCCCCAGCCCATTGCTCATCCCAGAATGCCTGTTTTCTGAGAGGAGGTGTTTATTGCCCTTAATCTTTGATGACTGCTGAGCTAAAAACCACTCAGGCCTACTCACATTAAAGAAATAAATGAATAAACAAATCCCTGTTTTTCTCTACTTGGCCTTTTTGCATCAGCCCAGACCACCTTTATGGCTGTCCTGTTGCTGGAGGTTGGCAGCTCCTGCCTGACTCTGGATGAGCTGTGATTGAGAAGGTTGTTTTTTCCCTGAGGCTGCCAGGCTGGCCACGCTCCCAAAGGGACTCTGCTGCTCTCAGGTTGCCCTTTCACCACAGTTTTCCCCAGTCTTGGCCTCTGCCTCCCGGCCTGTTGTTTTTTTTCTTACTTTTAATAAAATCTGTGATTTCAGGCAGGGATGGGCACACTCCTGGCCAGGATCTTCTGGGTGCGCAGTTATTGCTCTGCTGTCACCTGTATGTACGTCCTTCAAATCCATTTTGAAATGATTTTTTTTTTTTTTCTTTTCTGTAGCCCCACCAAGATTTGGACTTTGCCATCAACACTCCTCCCTGTGCCACACACTCAGCCACAAATGTGTTTTCAAGCAGTTCCACTTAGCAGGGACCCAGCATAGAGCAGACTCTGCTTGCTGTCCCTGTGTCACCACTGAGCTTGCACACTCTCCCAGCACACAGCACCAGCTTTTGGGAAGATGCAGACCACAACCAAACTCACCGATTCCAGGGAGGACTCCCGCATTACTGCAGGCTTGCTGCAAGGCTGCAAGTGCTGCAAGCTGCCAACCTGACCCCAGGTCTCCAGCGACCACCAGCTTCACCCGCCCATGGGTTCATCAGCCAGATGTATGGATGTTGCCTGCACCCAAGGGAGAAGGAAAATGAAAAGTGTTGGAAAAACGTCCTTTATTGCAAAAGGAGCAAATCGAAGCCCCTCTCATTCCTCAAGCCACGTTGTACATGTTGGTCAGCGCTAGTAATGCCCAGGTGGCCCAGGGCAGCCTGTGGTTTGTGCAGTGACAATTGAAAGGGCAGCAAAAACATTGTGTGGTCAAAAGGGGTGGTGTGGGGCAAGGCAGGCTCCTAAACAAGTTCCACATGCTTAATTTCTGGCACTCCCATATCCACAGGCATCTACTCCATCCCCTCCTGGCTGTCAGAGCCACGTGGAAGAAAGACCCCTGCCAAGACCCAGACAGACTTTCTGGAGAGACCAAGGGAAGCCAAGAACAAACAGGCTTCTCTTCTTCAGTGGCTGCAAAAGAGTCCTGAAGCATGTACCCTCTGGAAGCAGCATGGACCAGCAAACCTCCACAGGTTGGTGTCAGTGTGCCCTTTTTGGGTGGATGTCAGGTGATGGTCTGGTTCCCCACCTCCACAGGCAGACACAACATTGGGGTTCACCTGGACATGGTCTTCTCCAGGCCAGCCCTAAGGCACAGCTATTCCCTTTGCTGTTGGGAGCCAAAGGAGAGTGATCCATGATCCAGTGGGTCATCTCTGTATCTGTATATTATTGAGAACAGCCCGTCAGAGAAGGACTGGGGGAACTGATGGATAAAAAGCTGGACATGAGCTGGCAATGTGCGCTCACAGCCCAGAAAGCTGATCACATCCCAGGCTGCATCAAAGGAAATGTGGCCAGCAGGTCAAGGGAGGGGTTCTGCCCCTCTGCTCTGCTCTGGTGAGACTCCCCCTGCAGTGCTGTGTCCTGCTCTGGAACCCCAACACAGGAAAGACACGGACCTGTTGGAGCAGGCCCAGAGGAGGCCACAAAAATGACCTGAGAGCTGGAGCACCTCTGCTGTGAGGACAGGCTGAGAGAGTTGAGGTTGTTCAGCCTGGAGAAAAGAATGCTCCGGGGAGACTTTATTGAGGCCTTCCAGTACCTAAAGGGCCTGTAAGAAAGATAAGGACAGACTTCTTATCAGGGCCTGTTGCAACAGGGCAAGGTGTAATGGTTTTAAACTAAAAGAGGGAAGATTTAGATCCGATATAAGGAAGGATTCCTTTATAATGAGGGTGGCGAAACACTGCTCACCAGAGGTGGTAGAAGCCCTATCCCATTCCAGGTCACGCTCGATGAGGCTCTGAGCAACGTGATCTGTTTGAGGATGTCCTGCTCCCTGCAGGGGGGCTGGACTAGATGACCTTTAAAAGTCTTTTCCAACTCAAAATACTCTATGATTCTATGATCCTTGTCTCCTGCCATGACTGCAAACACTGCAGTGGGGTGGCTGCTAGCTCCTCCCTTTAAAACATACATCAAAGCTGCAGGCTGCAAGCTTTAAATAAACCAACAATCTCAATTTCAGTGAAGTCTCAGGGTGAAAAAAGCCCCAAATCTCCCTGAACCATTAGCCCTATGTACTTGGTACAGATGGACAGTTACACATCATTTTGTTTTCCAAAATTTTATATCAATCAAGGCAATTTATGTTACAGTTCCATCTCCGTAAGAATTAAACATTAGAAAAGTGGTTAAAAACAAACCCACCAGCATTACAGTCTGACATAGGACGGCATGTGCAAACTGAAGCATTCAGAAAACCCGATACACGACAGTGCAAGTTTCAGAATTCAGTCACACGGGAATCACGCTGACCTGCTGCTCAGTCGCAGTCTGCTGTGGGCTGGGGTGGAAAAAGGTTGAATCCAACTCCCAAACCTGGTTCGGGGCTCTTCCTTGGCTGAGTCAAACTAAACCCTGCTTTAGCCAGTGACCCATGGTGTAAGTCAGAGAAATCTCCCCAGCAGGAATTCCCAAGGTGTCTTTGCACAGAGCGCTTGTGGCCTGCAAGGTCCTAGAGGTCCTCCAGTCCTGCAGCACCGTTCCACAGCGTAGTGTTAGAAATAGTGTTTTTTGGTAGAAAGTTGGATGGAAAGGGCGCCTAGAAGCCTGTGAGATAGCTTGAGGCAGCATTGCTGAGCCTGTCCCAAACATGGAGAGAAGGCTTGGTTCCACAGACCCACAGAGAGCCACACACATGGACCTCCTCTTCAGCATCACCCCTTATGTCCTTCCAACAGATTCATCTTTCTCCTAGCTGGAGCACTGAAGAGCCACGGCCACTTATGCCCTAATGATAGCATTTAGAAAAATAAGGGTACTCTATATAATCTTAACCATTCATTCACCTAGCTAAGTAAGGAAAATTAAAACTTTGATAATAAAATTCTTTTTTTTCGAGGGGAGGGCAAGAAAGAAGCTGTGTCTAATGGACAATTTCCTCCATGACCTTCCTGACAGCACCCGAAACCACTGTGTGGAGATTAAAGGCAGTCATCCAGCTGCTCCCATCGTTTTAATAGTAATAAAGTGATACTAACAGGAATGCTGTGTCTCTCTTCATGCAACCTCACTGCTTACTAGTGAGGGATGCAGTGAGTGGCACAGCAGAGATGGAGGAGAAGACACACAACATCCCTGTACCAAGGATCCCACTTCCTCACTGGCAGCTGAGCCGCACAGCAACATCTTCCCTACCCAACGACTTACACGCCAACGGAGGACAAGTATTTCACAAGCAAAGGTCGAAAGGGAGGAGCTGTAGCCCCTCAAAGTATGGCCTTCATGCATTTCTTGGGCTGGAGAAGCCCACTCTGCAGCCTGTCCTTCTTGCAGACTCTGGTCAGACTTACTGAGGCTGAAACACCAAATTATGCAGGGCAGATTCAGACCTCTAGGGATACTCCAACGAGTCAATCAAACTGGACTTACTCACTTCCTTTCTAACAATAAATGCACTTCAGATCTTGTTCCAAACACCTAAGTGTCTACTCCTGGACCCCTTCACAAACCCCAGGCATAATCCATCTCCTTTTCTGCCTCTTGCAAAGCCCAGTGGCAGAGGATGGGCTTTAAGTAAGATCCTCACTGGTGCCCAACCATACTCAAACACAGCAACATCTGCCCAGGTGTCAGGCTCGTGCTGGACCCACACTCAGCCCAGACACAATCTCACAAGAAATGCTGCAGATATCGAGCTCTCCTTGGCTGGCCATAGCCTGGGCAGGGTGCCCCAAACCTTCCCAGCCAAAGCAGTTCAATTCTGCAGAGGCTTGTTAAAAATTCAGAGGCAAAAACACGCTCCCAACCAGGGCACAGCCAGGAATGTCCTGTCCTGGGGAGGAAGGCGGCCAGACTTTAATCCTGTTTGCTCTGTCTCAGCGTGTAGTTTGCCCATGGCTCTGTAAGTTCACCTTTGCATAAAAAAACCCCAAAACAAAACACAACAAATGGGAAAGCTGGCATCTCTGCTGTTCCTTCCCAGCAGTCGGGCACCTGGGATGCAGGACTACGTCACCTCCAGAAGCATCTGACAGCAACCCCGGCTCCAGCACCACAACACTCCCTGAGGATGGCCCCTAATTTTCCTGGGGAGGGAGGAGGCCTGGTTCAGAAAAACCTTCAACAAAACCATCACCTCTAACTGTGACCTGAGATGGAGATGGGTATTAGCTTAATCTCATGGTAGATGAGGACATTTCTGCAGGTGCAGTGAGAACACCCGCTGGCACAGACCCACTCGAGCAAAAGCCGGTGTTTTCCACCCACCAGCAAGCCGGCTAGCAGCAAACATCACTATCAAGCCAAGACATGCGCCGCTCCCTCGTGGGAACCGGCTGTTCTGGGGAAGCACTACACCTACTTTTTGACAAATGGTTTTGCTCCAGGCAGTCCCTCCTCCAGCCACAAACCTGAAAGCTCATGTGTCCTTAAAAAACAAAAGGGATGATACCAGCAGGATAATCATGTAATGAAGCAGGGCCATAAATGCTTTAAAAAGACTAATGGGGCATGTTGGTCTGGACTGCGCTGCTCTAGGAAAGGCAGTGTTGGCACCCAAGGCAATACACAGGCAAGTGCCTTGCAGTGAGCATTAAATGGGACAGCCGGTTGGATGCAGCTGCCCCAGCAAGCAATACGCAGCCCATACGGTTAAAATATCTGGACATCACTGGGGTAACATGGCTCAACTGGTACCCTGGAAAGCAGAGGCATGGGCCGACTGTTAGTCCAGTGCAACACTAGACTAAAGAGGGAAAAAAGATGTCTGTCTGTCTACTGTCTATCTATCTATCTATCTATCTATCTATCTATCTATCTATCTATCTATCTATCTATCTATAGTTAGTGTCTTTTCTGCTCTTAAAAAAGTCCTTTTAAATATATTTGCCATATTACAAAATGTATGGCAGGCTGTGCTGTAGCAACCCTCCCACGTCACACATCTCCCACGCCCAGTGCCGGGTGCTCCCACAAAACCAGAAACACTCCCACTGGCACTAACCAACCCCCACCTCTTGAAATCCTTGGGAACTGAAAAGCTACTGGGCTCACTGTGTGTATGCAAACAGGCTGACAACCACTTCCCGACCTACACAGAGAAAATTCTGCCTAGCACAGCCCAGACAGAGTGTCCACCTGCCCCAAATTTGAAAAAAAAAAAAAAGAAAAAAAGAAAGATTATCCCCTTCCAAATAAAAAAAAAAAATTACCCCAAGGACAGTGAATTCTATTTAATTCCTTTCCTTATCCCCAAATGAAATGTGCAATTAGAATTGTTATTTGTTACAAAGTCCTAGGTAAGGCATGGTTATCCCAAAGCTGATGGAGGAGCCAGTTAGGAAACCCAGAGGAAATAGGCAACTTCGTCCAGGTCAACGGGGTAATCCGTGAGCAGCCTCGGGGTCTTCTCAAACAACTCCCCCTTGTAGCTGCGCCACTTGCCCNGCTTGGGCAGGTAGCTGGTCTCACCTGCATCGAACTTGAAGGACGAGATGCCGTACTTGTGTCGGAGCTGGCGCAGGTGGCTCTGGAACCAGTCGCGGGCTGCGGGGTTGGTGAAGTCCAGGATGGCCCCAATCCCATTCCACCACTCCACCATGGCCGGCAGTCGCCCCGATGGCTCCTTGATGAACAGCTGGCGCTCGATCCCCACCCCAAAATTGGAGGAATTGTAGTTTATGAAAGGGTGAGTCCACAGGGTGACCTTAAATCCATCTTCCCTCAGTTTTGCAAACATCTCTGTCACATTGGGGAACTTGACAGGGTCAAAGTCGAAGTCCCCATAGGCCTGTGTGTACATGTCATCGATTTCAATGTGGCTGCAGTTAAAACGGTACTTCTTGATCTTTTCAGCAAATCTCAAGAGTTTATCCTGGTCAATATCATTCTTGTAGAGTGCCCAGGTGGACCAGATCGGGTATCGGAAGGCGTTCTCAGCCGGGATCTTGGAGGGCTTGTTGAAGTACCTGCGCACCATGTACTTGTGGATGGAGGTGATGTCCGAGCCCACGCAGACGCGGTAGCTGAGCTCGGGGAACGGCGGCTGCCCCGGCGGGGGCTTGTAGGGCGAGTCCTTGTAGCGAGCCTGGAAGAAGAGGGCGCGCTCGGTGGCGTTGAAGCCCAGGTGGAAGGGCACCGAGTCGTTGATCTTGATGGCCGCTGCCTTGGAGGAGAGCCAGTAGCGCTCGAGGATGCCACCAAAGCTGTCGCGGAAGGAATAGACGTCGCTCGTCACGTAGGGCACGGGCTCCTGGTAGCCGGCCAGGCGGATGGGCCAGTGCTGGGTGCTCATCTCCGAGCCCCCGTACCAGTGGGCGTCCTCCCAGAACATGGTGTGCTCCACCGCCGGGCCGTCGGCCAGCTCCTCCCAGCGCACGCGGTAGCACATCACCGTGTCCTTGGGCTTCACCGTCTGGATGAAGAAGTTGAGCGGCCCCCTGCCCGACCGCGTGCAGCTCAGAATCTCTCCCTCCTTGGAGCACGACTCCAGGTCCAGGCTGCCCGAGCGGAAGGCCAGTCGGAAGACCACCTCCCCGTGCTGGTTCCTGATGACGAAGCCGTCTGCCCGCAGGTCCATCAGCTCTGTCTTGAGCCGCTCTGCCTTCCGCAGGGACACCGTGTAGTAGCACCAGGCCACCACGGCAGCAATGAACAGGATGAGACCCAGCAAGATGGCACTGAGCATGGGCCTCAGCTCCTTGGAGGGCTTCTGCTTCACTGGTGTGAAGTTCTCGGGCAGGAAGGTGTACATGGTGCTCTGCTTTCTCTAATGGCTTTAGCGGAGAAGTGTGAAGAAAGGTCTCTTTGCAGCACACCAGGGGCTCTTCAGAGAAGAAAATGGACTGTTAGGGTAGTTCCCAACTGTACCACGTCCCAGAGCACCCGTTTCTGAAAAACAAGAGAATATAAATAGTCTCAGAAGAACCTCTGAATCAAGGCACGGCTTGTCATCCATTTGCCGTCTCAGTTTCCGCAGCTCCCCTCGGCGCCCCACTGCCGTGCTGCGACGTGCCAGGTGCTGTACGCCGAGTACGAGGCACCATCTCCAATTTCCCCCGGCAGACAACACGTGCAGAGAACAGCCTCAGCCCCATGAGACGAACTGCTCCAAGGACCAAATCACTGCCTTATTTATTTATTTATTTACTTACTTATTTTTGTGGGGAAGACTTTCAGCGAGGCACCAGTGGAGAATGGGAGGGGGTAGGAGGTGGCTGAGGAGGAGCTAGCTCAGCCCACTGACCGTATCTTTAAGGGTCAAGGCTAACTAAGGGCCACAAAAGACACCACATAATGAATTCCAGGCAGCCACTCCTCATTTTAGTCAAACTGCCTCCCTGGCAGATTTAACTTGAGCCATCCGCAGCTCTGTCCCCTCCCCATCCCCTCTGCATCCCCAGCATGTCCTGGCTACTCCAGCCAAGTGGTGCTTTGCAGTGAAGGTGGGTAAACCCCTGCTTCTCCAAAGCTCCCCCACAGGTATTTTGGTGCTGAGGTAACCGCAGCTTGTGGCTGGTTTTGGGGTGCACGTAGGGCATCCGTTGTGTAGTAAAGTGTGGCTGCAGGAGATACAGTGTGGGAGGAGAGCGGCTTGCTCCCACCATGCACGCAGAGCCCTGCAACAGCTCTGGGTGGGAGAAAAGCTAATTCTGTTGGGAGCAAGCAGAGAAGGTCCCCAAAAGGGCTTTTCCTCCACCCGGCATGGCTCTGGGCTGCGTTTTATCTCCAGCCCGCTCCCCCTACACGGCCCCGGGGAAGCGGGCTGTGCCAAGAGCCTAATGGCTTTTCCTTGGCCAGGGGCTGTATAGGCTCAGCCAAGTACAGCACCCGGGATACAGACGTAAAAAGTAAAGTAAGGACACAGCAGAGTGAGAAACAAACCCAACCGCAGAAGGAGCAGGGGAAGGAGAGGAGCTGCAGAGCCACAGACCAGCTGGCCCGTATCTGCCCAGTGCCAGCAAACACGGGCATGATGCCTCCTCCCCAGGCAAACAAGACAGAAAACCCTCTTCCTCTCGGTCAGAAATGAAGCTGGTTGCAACAACTCCCTCTAAAGGGGCTGGTTTCTTTTTAATGAAAAAGAAGGAAAAGGTGCAAAATGACATACCCAAGCCTCTGCCTGCCACAGGTGTGACAAGCCAGAGCACACTTTCCTCTGTACCTCCAACAAATCTTTCTTCCCAGAAAAGGACGAAATAAAGCAGAACGGGGAGCTGAGAATCACCTAAACGCTGCTGCTCCGCTGTGAGGATGCCCAGGTGTACACCTGGACCAGCATCTGTGCAAAGGCTCAACAAAACATACAGCATTTTACATTCATCACGAAGGGTGTATTGGGCCAGACCCTGCAGCTGGGGGAACTTTTTCATTGACGGTCGTGTCATTTTAACCTTCCCCTGGGAGCCGGTAACTTTCTAGGCTGCCAGTTGCTTTAAATGGGATTACGGCGGCATTAGGAAGCGATTAGCCTGAATGGGCGATAGGTTTAGCTAAACAACTTGTCCCATCGCCAAGTCCCACGGAGCCCTCACTCGCTGGCAAGGATCTCCAGCACAGCATGGGGGTGGCTCCAGCCACTCTGACTGTGTCACCCAGGGCTGGATCCTGCCTCCCAGGAGACAAATGGGGCCCACACCCACCAGTGCATGTAACGCGAGGTCAGCTGAGCCCTGCAAAAATTGGGCAATAAAGGCAGGGAGGAGACAGAGGTGGGAACATGCTGTGACTGGGGTAAATCTTCATCCCCTCTATCAACACCTCCTTGGCTTTAGGGTGAACCAGAAGTAGCGCAGGGTTGTTATTGGGGATGGAGGGAAAGGAAGGTTGGCAGAAGGGTCTCAGCCGAGCAACAGCACAGCTGAGCGAAGCCACAAGTGGCAGGATGCTTCTGGAAATACAAGCAGGTATGCTGAGCCCGAGCGAGCGAGCTCCCTCTCAACGCTGGGAATTTTTGAGATGCCTGAGAGGGAGATGCAAATACCTGCCAGGACCAGGGGCACGGCTGTGTCTCATGCCTGCCTTATCTGGGGACTGCAAAGCTTGAGGTGGGGAAAAATAAAACGCAGCCTTAACTGAGCAGGATTGCAAATTATTCAGGAAAATAATTTTTTTAAGTTCTCACTTGAAGAGAAAATAAATGGTGCTTTCTTTCACAGTTCTCATTTAGGGTTTTACGTCCCCCCAAATGGCTGATACTGCCCCTGTGGGGATGGCAATCTCCTCACTCCATGTAAAACTGACAGCACCTCCCAGGGCTTTAGGGACTTTCTGGATTTTCATCTCCCTTTCAGGAGGCCGGTTTATTATTTATGAACTACTTCGAAGCTGCGCTATTTTTAGGCTGTTTCTTTCTTTTCCTCCCAATGGGCGAGAGCTCACGACATACATGAAGGAGCCGTCACTGCTTCTGCCAGCAGAGAAGTAATGTGGGGGTTTTTTTCAGAAAGATTTTGCAACCTTTGGTGGCCCCTGGACACCGACGTGCCTCGGAGCGATGTGCCAGCTGAGTTTCCAAGCTGGTGGGTTTAACCTGCTCTGGTTGCTCTGCCTGGGCCAGGATCAAACCCTTGTGGCTGCTGTGGGATGATGAACATCTCACCCACTCAGGCACCACTCCAACAAAGACTCTGAAAAGCCCAGCACATCGATGGACCAGGGAGGTCTCCAAAACCAGGATCTTGCTCTGTGCCTGTCTGGTGCCTCTATTACATTGCCTTGTTAACACAATGTACACTCCCCAGCTATTGATTTGGCTCTGTCCCAGATGAGAGGTAAGTCTCCCAAGCCTCCCAGCGAGGACTTGCCTGCAGAGGTGCCTTGTTCATGCGAGGCCTGTTTCAACATCTTTTTTTGGAATGCAAACTTGTTATTTTGTTCCAAGATGACATTGCAGCGACCTTAAACTCCTCAAAAGAAGAAAAAAAGAAAAAAAAGAAAAAGAAAATGGAAGGGAGGGTGTCAAAGCCAAAACACCATGTTTGCTGCTTGCTGCGCTGGAGCTCCCCAGCTGACCCAAAACAAAGCCTTTTCTTTCCTGTTCTGTGGAAGCCGCGAGCCGTCTTGCCTCAACTCAAGATGAAAGCAAAGCATTTTAGCAGGACACACTTTATGGAGTAAAAATAAAAATCCATTTTTTGACCACTTCTATTTTTACCAACCCTCTGCCAAACACAGGCTGCGAGACCCACAGCACCACTAACCCCAGCAACCTCGCAATTAGGGCATTTGTTTAAACACGGTCGGTAAGATTTAACTGGTCCCTATCACCCTGGCGGGGTCAGGTCTGAACCGCAAGGGGGGCCAAGCTTGTGCTGGGGACACGTACCCACTTCTCACACTGTGATGCAGGGAAACCCTCCCTTCTGGTGCAAAGTTCCACCAGCTCCTCCCCAAACATCTTGGCTGGAGTCGAGCTGAGGGAACACTGCAGATTTCACCGTGAGGCATCTCTAACCCCATAAAAGAGCAGGGAATAGGATGGCGAATTAAGGAGGAAATTAGTTCTCGGCAAAACATCTGCGGGGGTGAAAAAAGCCCCCACGTGCCCACTCTGCGATCCCCCACAGCGGACCAGCCTTGCCAAAGGGGCTTTGCAAACCTGAGATGGGGGAGAAGCAAACCCTTCTTGGGGGTTTAATTTGCCTTGGAGGGGTCTGCAGCAGCACTGGAGTTCTCTGGAGGGCTTCTTGTTCCAGTTGCTTGGTGTTGATGGGGGCAGGTGGGACACGCTGGGGTACCCAGCACCAGCACTGGCACGGGGCAAGGGGCTGCTCCCCACACCCCCCAGCCCTTCCATGGACCAGAGGCACTGATTCCTCTCCCAGCCCTGCAGAGCCACCCACAAGGATCCCCCTGAACACGGCACCAGGTCACTCTAGGGCACCAGGTTTATCCCCGCCATGCACAAGCATGAATGTGGGTGGCACAGACCCTCACCCTCAAGCCAGGGCAGCGACTCTGCCTTAGCAGGACAGGGACAGCAGGGGGGACGCAGTGCCTCCTTCACGGGCGACCCCCACCTTCACCATCCCCACTGCCTGATCTGAGGGGCTCGGGGAAAGGCTGTGGTGAGGACAAGTCTCCGCATCTCTTGCAAAGTGACAGACGCTTGCTGTTGGAGCTGCTGCCTCCGTGCCAAGACAGGGTAGCAAATTTCCAGTAGCACCTGGCTGTCGGATAAGGGCAGCCCTGGCCAGGAGGCAGCTCATTTTGCTGGGGACATGGTGCGTGTACTTACCCGTCCATCGCCTCCCAGGGATCCCTGCCTGCTGCCTGGTTCCACCACAGATGGCTTTTTAAGCACAGGAAAAATAAGCACTGCTTCTCCTCTACGTCCCTGGCAGCTTTGTCCTCTCCATCGAGGAGGGGGTGTTTCACGACTACAAGTTGGCTGCGCCACGAGCAACGTGTGTCCATGGGCAGGAGGAGGAGACCCAGCGCGTCATCAGCTTGTTTTCTCAGGCACAGTGATGGATGCGTGAGCAGCCAACCCTTCGGCCGGGGTGTGCCGAGGCAGTGGTGGCCAGCCAAGAGGTGGCTGCCGCAGGCATCGCGGCAGCGTGAAGGGCATGCGCTTCACCGAGCCTCGGCTCCTGGAGTTGCAGGATTCGGGCTGGCAGCTTGCCTCCCTGACAGGGGAGCGCCGGTGAAGGCTCATCCCCCACCTGTGTCCGCAGGTCCTCCAGAATCAGAAAGCAAAATAGAAACTAACCCAGCGTTGTTCCAGTTTTTCCCTTCCTCAAGTCTTGTGATTTTAAGCAGGGTCCTGATTCGGCAGAGTAATGAGGCTGCCTTGAGTGAAAAGAAAACGAGTAGCCCCACTGCTGTCAGCTGGTTCGTAAGCCAGGATTAAACAGCAATGGGTACCCAGAGGATAAACCCCAAATCCGAGGGGGCCACGTGAATACAGAGCTCATCTGCAAAGTGCTCACAGCACCCTGCTCCGTCTGCAGGAGCAGACAGGAGACTTCAAGCTGCAGCATCAGCTCTGCCCAGCTTTAAATACTTTCACCTATATTGCAGGAATTGTCACGTTACAGTTATGTCCCTTAAAGCTGCCAGTGTCAAGTGATGCTCCAAGCCCATTCAGAGACTTCACCCCATTATCTGACCATGAATTAAAAAAAGCCACTGGGAGTCAATTATGGCAGCAGACGACTTAATATTTAAAACCCCTGACAATTCCCCCTTTACAACATTGCCTTTCTTGTTGTTCACCCTGTGCTGATTAGCAAGATGAAGTTTTAACAAGCTGGGTTTTCACTTTAACTCCACACGCTGCTTGCGCTGCTCCTGGCTCATGACTAAAGCACGACTGAGGGCTCTCGCTTTCCACTGCCTGCAGGCACGTGACAGTGTCTGAACTTGCCTGAACCACAAAGATTTGTGGAGGCTTTAAAACAAAGTGACACCCCCTGGTTCACTCCTATCAAAGTGCATTGGACACGTGGGAGAAAAAACGTCAGTGCTCTCCCTTCAAGGGACGTGTCCACCTTGGAGAAGCCCTACAGCCCCTGAGGGAGCAGGAGGAGGCCTGGCCCTGAAGCTGTGGCCCACGGGGTAACTCAGAACCCAGCGCTCAGCTCCTTGGCACCTGCTGCCTTCGCAGCTCTCTGAGAGGCATTCACTGAAACCTTGTTCCCGACAGTGGCGAAAGCAAACCACCAAACGCAAGGAGTTTCACAGACCAGCACGCCAGGATGATACAAACTGTCTGCCCAGAAAAGAAATGAGAGCGATAACTGCAATAATTTCATCACTCTCACCGAAGGAGCCAGTACCAGGCAGGGTCATGGTCCAGCAGGCGGGCATATGAAACCGTGCCACAGGGCATCAGTCTGCTGTTAGCTGATGGCATTTGCCGTGCGTGCCACATAAGGCAGACGGCCATCAAGATTTCAGTGTCTTTGCCACTGTCTTTTGGTTCCCCAGACCAATTCCTGCTGGTACAAGACATGCTTCATCTACCACCCTGTGATTCCAACAGCCTCTCTCCCCAGCTCTCCCGCAGGTGTTAATCTCTCCCTCACTCATCTCCGTCCTCCAAGACAAACCAGCCCACAGTGGGACCCAGCGCCCCATTTTGTCCCATCACATCCTTTCTTTTAAAGAGCTTTCGGAGCGCTCTGCGTCCGGGATGCTGAGGCCGGCTGAAACCTGAGTCCACCCCAACACCCAGCAGCTACAACGCGATATGGGGGAGAAATGGAAACTGAAGAAACATCCCTGTGACGCAGCCCCCGCGATTTTCCAGACATTAAGTCACCATGAAGGGCCAAGTGCTGGCGGCTCCAGAGAAGCGGTGGATGGCTCAGGGAGCTGTCCGGGTGACTCAGGACCCTGTTTCTGCATTGAACAGTCAACGATGCTGGAGAAGCCTGGGCCAAACGCAATCATCGTTTCCTCAGAGCACTCCTTGGCAGCTCTTCCATGTGCAGATCCAGCCATGCAGACACAACCCCTGACCATCATCCCTCCCTGGGCTGCAGGTGCCGGCTGTGCGGGGCACTTGCCTTTGGTCATCACGGGTACCCCCAAAGAGGGCGAGGGAAAAGAGAAGGAAGAGCTTGTGCCTTCCAGAACAGCTTTGGCCTCTTGTTGCCACCCCCAGCACTTGCTGACAGAGGGGTTGCCCCCCGCAAAACCCAACCCAGCCCACTGCACGACTGCGCCGCTCAAGTTTTCGCCGCCAAACATCTGCCGAGCGGCGCAAGTTCAAGCAGCACCTTGCGAGGGGAGCCGGGGACGCGTCTCCAGGCTCCCGACGAGACCTCCTGCCCTTCGCCACCGGCACGACTTGTGCAGCCCCGACACCAAGGTCAGGGCGCAGCTCTTTGCACGGACACCCCCGGGTCCCCTGCGAGCTGCAGCCGGGGGTGTGCGGGACCCCTCCATCCCCGCACCCCAGGGATGCGCATCCCAAACCCTTCCCCGGGGGGCAGCCGCACACTCACCGTCGGCAGGGCCATGGCCGGGTCCGGGTCTGGGTCCGGGTCCCGGGTAGGTTTTGGGGGGCTCTGCCAGCAGCCGCAGCGCTCCCAGCCGCCGGCTGTTCCGGGGGTGTGCGCTCCCCGCAGCCCCGCCCCGGCCCCGCACCGCCCCGGAGCGGCGATCCCCGCCGGGAGATGTAGTTCGAGGGCTTTGGAGAGGCTGAGGGTGATCCCCCCGCCCCAGGCACCTGGGGCTGTGCTGGGGTTTGGCACTGCTAAGGGTGGCGCCAGCACGCTTTGGAGTGGGGAGAGCCACTAAGGGGATGAAGGGAGTGGAACATCTCCCTTAGGAGGAAAGGCTGAGGGAGCTGGGGCTCTTCAGCTTGGAGAAAAGGAGACTGAGGGGGGACCTCAACAATGTTTATAAATACGTAAAGAGCGAGTGTCAGGAGGGTGGAGCCAGACTCTTCTCGATAGAATCATAGAATCACAGAATAATTAAGGCTGGAAAACACCTCTGAGATCATTGAGTCCAGCCTATGACCTACCACCACCACTCAGCTAAACCCTGCCACTAAGTGTGGCATCCAGTCTTTTCTTAAACACCTCCAGGGATGGTGACTCCACCCCCTCCCTGGGCAGCCCATTCCATTATCCTATCCTCCTTTCTGTGAGGAAGTGCCTCCAAATGTCCAACCTAAACCTCCCCTGGTGCAGCTTCAGGCCGTGCCCTCTCGTCCTGTCACAAATTGCCTGGGAGAAGAGCCCATCCCTCTCCTGCCTACACCTTCCCTTCAGGGAGTTGTAGAGAGTGATAAGGTCCCCCCCGAGCCTCCTCTTCTCCAGGCTGAACAACCCCAGCTCCCTCAGCCTCTCCTCATAAGACTTCCCCCCCAGTCCCTTCCCCAGTCTGGTCTCTCTCCTCTGGACCCGCTCCAGCACCTCAAGATCCTTCTTGAAGTGAGGGGCCCAGAGCTGCCCCCAGTGCTCGAGGTGAGGCCTCACCAGTGCTGAGTACAGGGGCAGAATTACATCCCTAATAGCACCCAACGATAGGGTAACCAGGGTAAGCTGGAATGCAGGAGGCTCCACATAATTAAAAGAAAAAACTTCTTCCCGGTGAGGATGACAGAGCCTGGCCCAGGCTGCCCAGGGGGATTGCAGAGTCTCCTTCTCTGGAGACATTTAAAACCTGCCTGGGTGAGTTCCTGTGTAACTTGGTCTGGATGATCCTGCTCTGGCAATGGAGGGATTGGACTAGATGATCTTTCAAGGTCCCTTCCAATACCGAAGAATCTGTGAATCTGTGGGATATGGGGTTGTCATGTTGGGGTTTTTTTCCCTGTCCCAAGCAAGGCTAGAGTGTTGCTTGGTGCGGGCAAAGTGCTGGAACGTGGAGCTCCAGAGGGCTCGGTGCTGGAGCATCCCTCCCGTGGGGAACAGAGCCCGCTGGGTTTGCCATCCACAGCACACGTGGAAGGCATCGGGTGGTGTTTCCCTGCTGACACTGGGGCTCCCAGATCATCGTCATGCCTTCATTCATTACGTGCTGCTTTCCAATACCCTTCCTTATTTAGCCTGGTCCATGCTGGATGTCCCAGATGGATGGCAGCTCTTCCCGGGTAACCTGGCGAAATCCAGCACGTCCTAAGCAGCCCAGCGTGAAGCTGACAAACACGGGTATCAACGACTGCTTCTATTTCTGGCTGTGTTACTATGCTCTGAAAGCTTCCCCTTGTGTGCTTTCTTGGCCCCCAGCTTGCGGGTAGTGGCAGGGCACCAGCCCCTTGTTAAAGTGCCCACCAAGACAGCAGTTACTGAAGTTTCTCCTCCCTCCCCAGGATCTTTCCCAGCCTGCAGGAAGGGATCTGAGGGGAATGGTTGGTTGCTCAAGCCGCTTTTAATGAAAGCCTTTCTTTGCTCTTCAGTAGCACCCTGGGGCAGAGTAAGCCTCGGAGGCAAACTCAGGGTGGATGATGTAGCTGCCTTTCCGGGGTCCTCCGATCTTCTTGAAGTGGCTTGTGTCCCACCTAGGAGAGCAGATAAAGTTGTCAGCCGCGGGAAGATGAAACTCCTGTGAGGAAGAGGTGCTGAAAACTGGCTTCTGTCTGCCAGCATTGCTTCGGGGTGAGCAGTGAACACGCAGCTGCCCCCATCCACTTCAGTGTGTGTCTTTGGGTACAAAGCGAAGCCTGGGCAGAAGAGCTTGAGCTCCCTGCCATTGCTACTCCCTGCGGGTCTCCCACCCTGCAAACACCCGCTCTCTCTTGCACTGTCATTTTCCTAAAATCATCATTCTCAGAGCCATGCCTGTTTTCTCAGTGGAGAAGTCCTTGAGAAACACCTTGCTGCAGCCCGTCTGTGGACACCTATGGGGGACCCACTGCTCTGTGTTTGTTCTCATTTGGTTTTAGTTTCCGGACTCAGGAATTCGAAGCAAATTACACATTTTCTGCAAAGCCTGATGCCTAATTTTTGGCCCATGGGGGGTTGATGCAGTAGCAGAGTGATGACAAAGTTGGTTGAACAGCCTCCCCTCTCCCCTCTCTGCTTCCCCAGGGCTGAAAAAAGCTGCCTCAGCAGTGGAGACATCCTAAAGGTAAACATGTGGGGATTAAAAAGCGCTGCCAGACCTGCAGTGGGTGAAGGACAGGGCTGATTACTACATAATGAGCAATGTGACCAGGGAACAGGTTCTTGGATAAGAAGAGCAAGCAGTGCAAACACAAGATACAAGAGCAGCACACGAAACACTGATGTGGCCTCAAAACCTGAGAGATGCTAAGCCACAGGTATCAGGGCTCAGGGGTCCCAAACAAGATTTCAGGTGCCGTACAGTCCCAAGGGCCTCTGGATGAGACCAAGCACAGTAGAAACACCTGTCCTGGAATTAACTTTGGCAACAGTTTCTCCACGGGTAACAACAACACCCTCTACAGCTCAGCGCTGCAACTGTGTCCTGCCCTCTTTGGGCACTTCCACTTAGAGCGTGAGCGTCCCCAGAATAAACCTCGGAGGAATTTGCATGAAACCCTAATGAAAAAAGAGGGAGCAGCTGGCTGGTATTAGGAAAAAATAATAGGCTTTTCCCTGCGGCTTGGAGAGCTCCCCTCACTTCACCTGTCCTCACCTAGGAGAGGAGTACGTGTTGGATGGTCTGTGGCAGCGTGTAGACACACAGAGTGTCGGTCTGGGGCTGCAGCTGCAGCACGGTGTACTCCTGCAAGAGACGGAGGAAGTCGGGTGAGCTGCAGTCCTGAGGACAAGGGGAGGTCATGCCCATCCCATCCCAACCCAGCCCAGCCCAAGGCAACCCATCCCATCCTAAGTCATCCCACCCCACCCGAAGCCATCCCAACCTTACAGCCCTCTCTCCTAGTCCATGAAGATGCCTTCTGATGGCAGAGCTCCCATCAACGTAGTAGTCCATCCCTCGCAGGCAGTAGTGGCGCCCGGAGCAGGGGCTGTAGTAGCCCTGTGAAGGTCCCCCCCTTCCTGTCACGCTGTACAAGGGCACGCTGTGCAGCATGTCGACCATCACCTCCCTCTCTGCAAGTGGAGGGATGGTGAGCGTAAGGGCCCTGAGGAGCAGCCAGCCCATCACCCAGCTGGATGCCAGCGTGGCACAGGCGTAACTACAGCCACAGGACAGGGACAGGGTGCGGGTGGTTACCAAACGGAGTGAAGCAGACGAGTTTCGGGGAGCATGATGTGGGTACGCTGTGCAGATAAGTCTCCATCCTCGTGTCCTGCAAGGAGTGATGGAAGTCCTTGCAGGATTGCCGCGCTTCTGCTGCAGAGCCTGAGGGGCTGGTGGCACCTGAGGCAGCTCCAGTTTGGGGGGCACAAGGGGGCTGTACTCTACCTTGGGTGGGAGGGGGAGGCAAGAGGAGTGCTTATTCCAGGCTGCGCTGTTGTAGGGACCTGTTCTCCAGGTGACATACTTGTCCTCGTTGACAAGAACTGGGTTGTACTTCTCTGCAATGCAAAACTGACAGTCAGGGGTGTGTCTGTGGTGCTGGGGATGTGGGGAGAAGCCTGGGGAGTCCTGGTTGTTCCCCTTCCACCCAAAATACAATGCCACGGGGCCAGGGGACATGTCAGAGGTGCTGCTCCCAGGGTCCTTGTTGACCTGTGACGGAGGTGACACCCACCACTTCCAGCTTGTTGGTCACTCATTCTGCCCATGTTAGCCTTGGTCCCTGGGGGCTATGGGCTGCCAGGAGGGCGCCTCCCAGGCAGCACCTACCGCCAGAGGGTATTTAGGGGAGAGAACCCTGGGGACCTGCGGACGTCTCTGGGACAGGGACAGTCTCAGCACGGGGATGGGGATGGGCAGCTGCAGCAAAGCTGCAAGCGCAGATGCCTAGGGAGGGTTCCTTAGTCACTGTGGAGGGGACACAGGATGCAAAATGGGGTATGATCAGAGCCACTGCCCGCACCCTCAGCCCCCACCCCCATGGGGATGTGCCCTGTGTCACACAGGGTACAGCCGGGACCTCAGCAGTACCTTCAGACCTGCCCAGCCAGTACTTCCAGGGCCTGAAGGAAGCAGGGTCGGTGGTGTTCCTGCAGCACGCCTCTATTGCTGTCTTAAGCAGCTGCTCGGACTGACCTTGGCTTGGGTTTTGCACTGGGGGCATCGTTAATCCCTACAGACAGCAGGAAGTGGAGAGAGACGCCCATGCCACATGGCAGCATCTGCCTTCGCAGCCGTTGGGGGATGCGGCGAAGCTGATTAGCAGGCAGGGTCTAACGCTGGAGATACAGCGGGAGATCCGAGCACCAAGCCTCCCTTCGCCCTGGGTGGGCATGGGGATGGCAGCAGCACTGTGATCCCTGCCCCAAGCTTCCCACTCGCCTGAAACCAGGGGATGGAGGGTGGCTGGTCATCACTGGCTCCTCTCCCTGTGCACCCAGGATGTCCACAGGCATGTGGGCACTTTGCAGAGTGGGAGACAGGGTCTGTGCACTGGGACTGACAGGCACGGGGCCAGCAGAGGTTGGGAAGGGAGTTACAGGACCAAACCTACAGCTGGCAAAGCCCAAGAGGGCTGGGGTCTTGCAGGGCAGGCTCACTGTGGTTGCGTGAGCCATTTCTGTCCCTGCACAGTGGTGACATTCCCCTCCATGCCCTCTGCTGGCTCCTTCGTTATAATGCACACGCTAATTAGGCTGCAAGAGACGAGCCAGTTTGCAGCCACGCCTGCTAGCCCATGTGGGAAGAGCTGCGTGTCCCTGCAGTGAGGTCACGGCTCAGGGATCCCTCCTCATCCAGGACCAGGGCTGGGAGGGTTATTTTGGTGCTCAGATCTCCCGCCATGCCTTTCACATGGTCCCCCCAGCATGGAAGGCCCCCTCAGTCGGAACTGAGCTGAGCCGGGGGGCTGTGGAGCAGCTCTCAGAGCCACCAGGCCTGCCCTCACCCCATCATCACCATGTCACACAGCAGCCCTGGGCTGAGCCCTGCCACTGCCTGAGCTTCCCCTTCCTCAGCAGCTCCTGTCCCTTGTCCCTCTGAAACCTACTGGGGGACAGGGCTGACGTGTGAGAGCTTGTGGTGGTGACCACCAATCCTGAGAACCCAAAGCCGCTCCGGGGTGCAGCCCCCAGGGGACAAGGAGCTGCAAGCACAGGCTGTGTGGGGTGTCAAAACACTTTCCTAACCAGGGAGCACGAATCCCCCCCATCACACACCTGCGAGGCACTCCATGAGTCCCTCTGCCACCCCCCCGCCCAGCACCGAGCAACCGCAGCTGGGTAGGGGTAGGAACCCTGAAGTTTCCTTCTCTAGCAGCGCTTACCTGCGTCACAAAGTTGTTTTCTTTCCAGACCTGCTGCAGATCCAAATCTTTGACGGTCCTTTTGACGCTGCATGGTGGGCGGTAGGAGTCGGTGTAAGTGCTGACAGGGGTCTTGTGTTTTCTGGCGAAGAGGAACATGGTGCACCAGCCCAGCGGGACAGGAGTGCTTGGAGCCCCTCAGGGTCCCGGGGATATCCTGCTGGATAAGCAGCACTGCGTGGGGCTGGGGCCTTGCGAGGGAGCTGGGCTGGTGTCACCCCTCTGCCAGCCCAGGGTGGTGTTTGTGTGATCAGTGATGTCACAGTGTGGGAGCAGGGGCATTCGGTGGCCGTCAGTCCCACAGCAACGCTGTGGTTCCAGCCTAGGGCGCAGCAATTGCTGCCTGCATCCCGCCACGGGCTGCACCCTCCTGGCTTTCTCCTGGCTCCAGGATTCCTCCCCTCCTGCAGGCAACTACCTTAACAATGGTAGGGAGCAGCTTTGGATGGTCCCATTTGAGATAATTTTATTTTGGGAGGTGCAGGAGCAACGGTGGTGGCTTTTCGAGCCCCTCTCTTCTGTATTTCTTTAGCAATCCTGCAGCAAGACAGCTGTGTGCACACAGCACCACACAAATGCAGCCAGTGCCTGGCGCGCAGCACCGCTGTCACAGCCTGCTGGGGTGGAACCGCTGAATTATTGCCTGCTCCGTCTCTGCTTTTTAATTAAAAAGCTGGATTTAGGTGATCCTGTGTGGATTGTTTGTTCTTCTCTCCCGAGCAATGGGCTCTGCAGTCAGAGTGAGCGATCCTTGCCCATCTTGGTGCAGAGAGGCAGCTGGTTTATGCCAGGGAGGGGCCTGCATCAGCTGCATTTGCTTTTCCACAAGCTGGGGAGTGGAGCAGCAATCACTTCCCTTGCAGAAACCCTGCTCTGGCCTTGGCTTGTCACACGGTGTCAACTCAGAGCCCTGCTCTGCTCCTGGCTCCAGCCCCTCTGCTACCACGTTTTTGGAGATGACCAGTGAAGGCTCATGTCCATCTTGGCAGGGTGGATGCCGACCCACCCCCATGAAGGGCATGCAGAGCCCTGCGCTGTTTGCTGCAGGTGATGGTGGGGCTGGGCAGCCCGAGGCACCCGAACACCTCCAGGAAAATGAGACTAATGCGCCGTTAGGGATGAAATGAGGAAGACGAGCTGCCACTGATTTTCGCACCCTGATGGGTTAGGCTCTCCATCAGCTCCAGCCCCTCCTAGGAGCCAGTGGGAGGCTGAGAGGGAAGGGCGGACACAGGGGTGCCTACCCCCAGCCTAGCTCCGTGCCCCGGCAGCACCCCGAAGCACAGATGCGGGGAGCACCACCCCGCGGAAGGGATGGACTCCTCGCCTCCGTTGTGGGGGGAACTAACCCAGCATGAGCCACTGACACCTCGATTTCAGTATCTGTGATTGCTGGGGGCTCAAAGGAGACAGTGCGGTTTGTACCCTCACCCCAGTTCACTCCAATGAGAAAGGCTGGCAGGCCGGTTTCATATGTATGCTTTTTAATATCATTAATTCAGTTACACTACACACAACCAGTAACAATGATAAATACTGCGATGGAAATGTTAAAAAAAAAATATTATACGTTTCATGTTTTTGAAAAAAAAACAAAACCAAACCAACCAACCAACGAACAACCCACGTTTTTAAATAAATTAATGCATAAAACTGATGGTAGAAAAAAGAAAACCCCAAACAAACCACAACACAACTGATCTGTTTAAGGCAATACTCTACACAGACGAGAACAGAAGTACAAGAGTGTGCTACATGTTCAGAACGGGAAAAGAAAGAAAGAAAAGAAAACCATACAAGATGCAGACTGATGCTTCGGGAGTGAAAAAGCTCCCAAAACCAGATAATAAAACCAATGGCCAAGTTAAGTGCAGCATTAATACACTCCGCATGTCAAATGATTAGCAGGTTCCTAACATGGACTAAGGTCAAGCTACAACAATTTTATCTTCCTAATTAAAAGGTTATTCATGTCAAACCCTACATTTAACTCTACTTTGCATTTGGCTGTTTCAGCTATGTTTCACTATATGCAAGGACAGCTGGAAATTCATCTCCTGCTCTTGAGATTAACGCAAAGGTCGGGAGGTCTCTCCTCCTGAAAGATATTTCCATTAAATACATCCAAAAAAGGATCTCGCTTTGGGTGATCCTGACATGCCTCCCACCACCCCCTCCCCCTTGGTGCCAGGCACCACACGGGGAAAGGAGACCTGGGAAGCATTTGCTTGGGTTGATTTTTTCCCAAGCTGAGGACATGAAATGGAAGTGCAGATCTAATCCAGACTTGGGAGAGTGCTGTTTCCCCGTCTACCAGAAATCTCTATCTGTAGCCTGCTGAAAGCATTTTGCCAACGTGAGAGAAATCCAGCCTGCATCCAGGCTCTGGATACAGCCACGACGTTTGCTATGAAGGTTGGTGCGAAGCTCCATACCTGCCCAGACTGCCAATGAACCCCAATTATTAATGCAGCCCAGAACTTGGCCACAGGAAGGTGGACAATAATCATAATGCCAGAAAAATCCCCCTCTCGCTCAAAAAAGAAAAGAAAAGGGACAGTAGCCAATTTCTGCCAGCTTCCCCTGGTATATCCCCATCGGCTGATTGGCAGTGCCAGATCTCCCCAGCATCAACCCAGTACATTCCCAGTTAAGGTGCATGTCTGCAAGGTGCTGCCAGGGGGCAAAGAAGCTTCTTGGGAGACAGTCAGAGCCTCCTGTACTGCCCTACTAGAGTGCATGTGAAGGAAGCTATGGTACATGAGGAAAAGAAACCCAAGCAGAGTTACTAGACTTGTGATGGCCAACAACTGTCCAGGCTGCCTTGGGTTCGGGTGGGAGAGACAGATGCAGAACTAGTCTAAGAGTCACTTTGGTGCAACTGCCTCTGATGCTCATCACTAGTGCGCGGGGCCGGGGGTAGGAAAGGTGATGGCTGCTTGGAGAGGAGTGGAAGGAGGACGTGTGCAATATAACAAGGCTTGCAATTCTAGGACTAACCACTGGACATGGATACCGAAGATTACTTGTCACAACTAGCTATCCTTCTACCGTCATTGCTCCTTGCCCCGCTTCCTGGTCAGGCTCTTCTTCAGTTTGGGAAGCCGTAGCTGTTTGGCACGATGGCCAGAGCTGACTCTCCCAACCCAGTCCCTGTACGGCGCATGGGGCGACTCAGCTACAGGATGTACAATGAGGTCTGGAAGTTGCGTGTTAGGCACAGACCAGCTCTGCATGCAAGAGGTGCCTGCTTTCAGACTCGTCAGAAAGCAACTTAATGGTGGCTCACTTTCTTTATTAAACTGAAGGTTCAATAACTTCCGGGGAAGGAGTAAAAATGGTTAAGAATGTGCAAAAACAGGGGAAAGAAACCTACAACCTTCTGAATTTTCTCCTCTGCAAAGACTTCATCCTCTGCAAGAGTCTTTCTCCCTGCAGAACTACAGCCTTACCAGCGTGTCTTACAGGGGCCTGCCCCAGTGCAGTAAGAGCATAGCCAATAGACATCTCACCCGCACCTCTGCTGCACGTGGGCTGGCCAGCCTGGGATCTGGCACTTGGGTCCCAGACCTCAGGTGGCTGGCTTGGCTTGCTGGATCACACCAATATTTTACACTAGCCTGGTGAACCCTCAGCCCCACAGCCTTCTGGCGGGTGAAGAGAAATCCCAGCCTGCTCTCTGGCTCGCCCACCATCACATTTGTTCGATCTGCCACTGGTCTGATATTTGCCTTGGGTTTGTCTCAGGATGGAGGCAGCTATAAGCCAAACACAGCTGCTACTGCAGCTTTTCTGTGCAAAGAAGCAGCGCTAAGAAATCTGTGAGCTGGGGATGGAGATGAAGGTGATAAAATACAGAAGGGATGTTGTGAAGGGAGCTTGTCCAAGTTTTCCAGCTCCCTCCGTGCATCTGTATTACAACTCCCAACAAACTTTGTGTCTCCTACATCACGCAGGCTTGAGGAAGGTGGGTTACAAATTGAGTCACAGGTTTTTTGGGGTGCAGGAGCAAGAAGGCAGCCTGGTGGAGAGCAGTGCTTGCTGGTGAGCTCACCTATGGCAGCTAGATGGGCAACTAGAGGAGAAAAGGTGCTCTGAGAGGGTAAACATCTTGGCAGGTAACAGGACTTATCTCAGCATGGCCTTTCGGTGGCCTTTTCTTTTCCTGGTGCCTACTGTGCTGGTTTCCAGTGACATGTCTGAGACAATCACATTTTAATGAGGCTTCTTTTGTACCTTCCGCTCCCTGATGCAATCCCACTGCCTGTATCACCATTTGTTACTATGGAGATGGCTCCACAGATCAGTCACAACCTGAGCAAGGCAGGCTCTCTCCAGGAGCAAATCTATCTTTTGCTGGAGAAGCTTTATAGAGAAAGGCTCGGCACCACCAAATAGGCCTGGGAAGCAGTGAGAAGAGCTGCTCTCCACAGGCACCAGGGAAAGCTGCCACCTGTTCTGTCAGTGTCTGAGCTGCTCTGCAACACGGCTTGCTGCATGGGCCACGGTGCTCTGCTCCATGTAATTTCAACTGGTCCTCGATTCCTCCCTGCCCAGCAAGCTTTCAAAGCAGCACTCAGCCAGGCAGCATTTAGCTGCTGCGATGCTGCAATTGCCACCATTGTCAAGCGGGGCAAAGGAAGGGATGATTTTTTTGGAAAAAACGGAGCAGCTCAGCTGCGTAATACAGGGATTTAAAATATGGATGCCAGCCCCTGTGAGAAATCCGCATTAATCTTCTGTAGGTAATCCCAGGTCATAACCTCTTCCTCTCACTAAATTGCTGGCCCTTCTGCTTCAGGGCTTGTGTGGCTCTGTAACCAGGGCGAGTTTGTCTGATGAGATGCAGCTCAAGGTTTGAGGCAACCCCTCTCACAGGAAAGCCATGGAAGGAGGTGACAAGGATGCAATGTTCTCCTAGAGGTGAAAAGCACCTTATAACAAAGACCCTCCCATGCCTTCCCCTTAGGCTCAAGCCAGCCCGGCTTGCTTTGTGGCACTGCCTATCTACGCAGATGTTTCTGCTGAACGTGCAGCCTGTGCTTGCTGAGCCAAGCAGTAGTCAGGTGATGAAGCCAATTTCATTTTAGCTAAGAGTAGCCACACCTCCATGTGATCTTGAAGGGAGAATGGGAAAGTAAAGGAAAATTCTCGGCAAAACTTCCAGCTTACACCCTCAGAGGATTATATGGATGCTAAACACAAGAGCATGAAACTGCCGTGGGAATATCGCAAATGAGCCCTTCAATACTCTCTTCCCTTCCATTAGGACTTGCTATCCTTGCTCTACTCCTAAATTCCTTAATTCTCTTAGCAGGGGGTGGTGCTGTTTGGCCACCAAATCTTCTCACACGTCCCTTGTAGCCGCACACAGATCGAGATGCCAGTTGTGCGAGAAATAGATGCCAAGTAACTGGGAAGCACATCCTAGCCAAACATCTCCCTCAAAAGCTGCTTAATCTTTCTACTAACCTCTGCCCCGCAGCCTTCTGGCATGTACAAGCAACATCAGAAGCTGGTAAACAGGGGGAAAGCAGAGCAGTACTTTGAAAATATCCGTAAAATTCCTACAGCACGTTTTTGGCATCTTGCTTGCAAAGCTATGCTATTGATCGTGCCTGTCACATGTGGCAACATCCATGCAGGGTGGTGGCAGCATCCTGGGAACACAGGTTTCTCCCCTATGCTGCAGAAGGGAATGGACATCAAGAGGGGAAGTGACCTGCCTGACGTTAGAGCAAATGTGTACCACGTGCCAACAGCAGCAGGCGACCCCGGATCTCGTTTCAGTGCTCTAACAGCCCAGCAGATTCTCCGCAGTAGGATTTGGCTGTGGTGCCAGCTTGGGGACACGGTGTTTCTGGTGTGGGCATCTGAAAGAGAGCTTTGCTCCCTGCTGGTATCAACACTGCACTGAGACAGATTAACTCGGACAACTGGGATCTGCCCTAGGCCAAGGCAGCACTTGGCAACCTTTCTAGTTACTGCTTATTTTCCTTTTCCTGTTGTTCCATCTGGTGCCCAGCTGGGTCCTTCCTTTCTTCAAAAGCATCTTCATGTTTCTGTTGAGTCACATGCAGCGCGCTGTACTTTTCAAGCCTCCTGCATGCTGCTGTACAGCTCGCAGGCCAGAATGAGCACAGGCTCTGCATAGGGAGGAAAGGATTCTGCTCAGGATTGCAGGTCGATGTGTCAGCTAGCACACGGCTGAGCACAATGGGTGCCTCCTTTTGGGAAAGGAGGTGGAGAGACAAACCACAAGCAGCTGAGTCCATCCTGATCACGGGGGAGCATTCTGAAGTCCCTTTCAAAGTCCGTGCAGCAGGCTTGGTCGCTTTTGCAGTCGCAAGGAATCTGCAGGCAAGAGAGCCAGAACAGCACAGCAGACCCAATGGCCAAGCGTACGTGTTGAGGGTAGACATGCAGCAATGCAGACATGATGCAGCAGCTCTTCCAAGGGCTGGCTTCATGATGCGACCAGTAAGATATCCAACAAGCCTTTGTGATGGTCGCTTTGAACATCAGCCTCCTTTCAACCAACCAGAAAGCAGACTAGGCCATGCTATCTAAAGACCTTCCTCAATACTAGGAGGATGTTCCTCCTCACACAGACATCTAGAAACAGGGAGTTTGGGAGACCAGAGAGAATAAGCTGAGGCCTTGGAGTTCAAAACCAGCTGATATTATAGGGCAAAGCTAACATCTGATAAAAGGGAAGTAACTTACTTAAACTCAGGTGAGTTAGTGACTTAAACTACATAAAACCTTAACAAAACGCCAGTCTAGCTTTAGGAGGCATTAAATGCAAATTCCTTTGTGGAGGCACCAGCATCAATATCCTTAAATCCTATTTTGCACGGTAACTTAGGTGGACAGCAATGCAGACTTTCAAACTTCATGGTGCTCCTTGCATTGGTATTCCGTACAGCTTTGGACTGAAAATGGGGCCTGAGAAGACCATGTGGTTTGGTGCAAAGACCGGAACAAGGAACAATTTGCTTTCTTGCATGTATTCTGTGTTTTGGCTCTGCAGATTTTAGGACTTTATAATGCTGTGAGAGTCTTGGTCTGTGCTCTTTGCTTTTGCCTTCTCCCGGCCTTGGTGGCATAGACTGGTCTAAGGAGAGCAGTGCCAGAATGGCCATGTATCTACACACCTTCCCGGGAAGTCACCACAGCGTGACCTCTAATGAGGGCACAAGGAAAGCCTTCTGGCTGAAGCAAAGGTCTGAACCTGAGACAAGAGAGGAGAGCCAGCCCCATCTGCGGTTCATACACACTGACAGGCTGCCCACCATATTCTGTAATGAGCCAACAAACATGCCACATGGTCATCACCTGCTTAAGGGCTACGGTTCAGAAGGGTTAGTGTTCAATTTTCTGATAGCCACAAGTGCATTGCCTTAATCCATTCAGCCTTCCTGATTACGACCCTACACAAGTAACTACTTTTCCCCACCCTTTCTACTTTATTCCCCTAATAAACTATATGAACACAAAGCATAGAGAGGAGAAGCCAAAAATTTGCCATTTTATGGTCCTGTACTGTCACGCAAAACCAGCTATTTGTGCAACCAACTCCTTCTGTGTGCAGGGAAAACCACCCATCTTGTTCTTTGGCCTGCATTTGGAGGAAGCGTTGGGTGTAACATTTAAACTCATCTCCCTCCCTCCTTACAGGCTCGTGCCAGAAGCAGATGCACATCACACAATGCAAAGGGCTGAGGGCAGTTGCAGGGTCGCAGGTTTGAGGAATGCCTCAGGGCACATGGCAGGCGGAAAACGGCAATAGGGGCAATAAAAGGACCTGGTCATAAAAGGACTTGGTGGTGGTGGTGCCATCAGACAGTGGTTACCAGGGAAGGTCTGTCCTTTATAGAGGGGAGGCATTAACCCCGGGAGATACAGTGTCAGCAAGCCTCACTCTGTCTTAGACCGAACATGACGGCAGCATGATGGAGAACCTGTGGGACGTGTGATCCTCCATGGTGGACTCATGTAAACAAATGGCTTGTTGCTCTAGCAGGCGCACTGAAATGCTCCGAGCTCCTGAGCAAGGGCTGAGCATGTGTAGCCCGGCTGGAAGGCACAGAGGCTGACCCAGGAGGACAAATGCAATGAAGATGTTGCACGATACCAATGCCCAACTGCAAAGTCCCTCTTTAGAAGAGTGAAGAGGTCATGTCCTATAGGATTTGGTTTGACCATGGTGTTTGTTAGGCTTTGACTACGCTCTCCATTAAAAAAAAAGACTCCTTAAGGAATGTTTTTTCCCTTTTATCTTCTCTCTCTGCACAGTGTTGTTAGAGCTCTTCCCCCACCTCTAGACAACTTGGTAACCTCAACCTGAGCTAGCAGTGGAGAGGAAAGCAGGCACATGAAGGAAGAAGAGAATAATTGGAGACCTGATGCTTTGTGCTTCTTTAGAAACATTTTTGAAATAATCCCCATCAGTATTACCAGGTAGTGAGAAAGGCAGAGGAACTTCCTTGAGGAATACTCTTCCTGGAGGAGCTGGCAAGTTAGCCTGCATGAGGAGGCAGGGATGCTTGGTAAACAGCACGACTCAATCCCCTTTCTCTGGCCTGGAGCCAGGATGACAGCGCACTGTTGTAGGGAGCAGGGGCAAACACAGTTTTAACAGTTGCCTGTAACAGATAGTGAGTAATAAAGCCCAGGAACCTTGTGTGCCTGCTCTTTTGCTCACACTGTGGCTGGTATCGTGCTTTGCACTGCACAGAGTGAAACTGCAGGATGTTAAATAAATCTCCACCTAATTATGAAGAGAGAGGACTTCTTAAAGACACCGCTCACTTCATGCAGATTTCAGAAGGGGGATCTGTCTGTTGGGGTGTAGCTCAGGCTCTGCCTCGTGAATCAGGAATTCTGATGGGCTCTGCCTTGTGAATCAGGAATTCTGATGGGAAGCTCAGAATTGCCCTCGCTTTTCCCCTTCCCCAGGCTATAAAGCAAGTGATGACCAAGGCAGGGGGTCCTTCCTTCTGGCAGGGCAGAAAACCACATAGTCCTGCCTTTGGCAAATGATTTCAACACTGAGGAAAATGCCAGCCCACCCCTTGCCTGAGCCCCACATATGCCGAAACCAGCAGTGTAAGACCAGCCAGGGAGAGGACGCATTTCCTAATTCCAGAAATCCTTTTGCATTCAAAACAATCCACCAGTGAACTGGCAATTCAGTCCAATGTAATGCCAGGTTTCCTGACCATTCCAGCACCACATAAACACAATTGCTCCTGACATGTGACAGCTCTAATACAAACCAAGCCTGGTTCACAAGTGGGCAGAGATGGGATAAATAGTAGTTTCCTTTCATGGGTTTTTTTTTTAGCTGAACCTGTTCATAATCCTGCTGTTGCTGAAAACTCCCCTAAAGTCTGACACCATCACACAGATGCCTTCAGCGTTAACAAATCTCTCCCACAAGCACCAAAAGACGCAGTGTAAAGAGAATATTAGCACCTGAGCACTGTAAAAACATGCTTTCTTCAACTAGCTTTTCCAGCACTGACCTTCAAACTGTACAGCTCTGGTCTTGTCTCATGCAGGACTTATTTTTTCTTAGTTGCACAAAGTTTAAGATTCTTTGAAGCAGAGAGGTCTCCCCGGAATTAAGTATAGGCTGAAGTCAGTGTACGTGAGTGGACTGAAATCAGGAATACAGTATTCTTGGGCAAGGACTGATTCCCTGAAGATCATGGATGGATTGCAGATCGGATTTGACATGCCTGGTGATAATTTAATGTGGAGCTAAGGGTAGATTGCGTTGGATATGTGACACGAAGGCTCTAGCTAGTACTGATTCACAGTGAAATGCCACCTGTTTGTCCTTTTTGCAAATGAATGAATGGTGTCATTCTAGTCCTGGCTAGCCTTGCCATAAGAAAGGATGCCCTGCTCCGTTCCCATTCCTGTGCCCCAGTATCATTTTGGTCATGCAAATGAAAGAGGTTTAGTGAATGAATCAAGAACTGACATCCTCTTGCTGGTAAAATCCCCTGACACCTCAGACTCACCCCCTGATCCTGCAGATGCGTTGGTTTCAATGGGCAGGATTACCTGCAGCCCATCTGACCTTTCCCACTCTGGAACAGACACTTTATAAAATATCCCCAGTGCCTCCATAAACCAAGGAGGTATCTCTAGACCCCTCTGCATTCACTCTCCAGACCAGTCAGTTCTGCCAGGCACTGCCTGGCACTTTGAGCAACTTCTCTTTTGTTTAACCATAGTTTAAAATAGCTTATCAACCAATCATAAAATGAATTTTTTGGTTTCTCCTGGCTCCATGAACACAAAGAGGTGCACGTCCTACCATAGGAGGAAGCAATGGCTGTTAAGTTTTACATTTATAGTGGAAAGCATTGATCACAACCTGCTGGCCTCACTACTGGATGTGACAGGCGGTGGAGGAGGTGGCTTGGCAACACATGCAGGTAGGGTTGACCGATTTTGGGGGGATTAGGTCGAGGTCCTCGTCATCTGGGATCTCATCTAACCGGTACCCATCCTTTAGCAGCTGGATGTTCAAGTCTTGGTTGATCTGCTACAGACAAAGAGACAAACAGTCAAACACTTGAGACTTCTTACTTTTGGTGGTCAGAAGATGAAGGAGGTCCCTTATTCTGAAATATATTTCCCCATCATTAGGAGCTGCCCCATCAGTGAAAGAATCCCAGTTTTTTGACCACAGCTGAGGGCTGCCTTCTGTTCTAGCTTCTTCCAGAACAGGAATATCTTGGGTCAGATACTCCACAGTAGTGAGTCGATACATGATTGGACTTAAAGGTCTTAAAGGTTTCTTCCAACCTAAACAATTCTATGATTCTATGATACACTGTTTTATTTGGGAATAATCCTTCCATGAAGATAAGCTCTCATTTAAGGTAATGTAATAATAATGTTAATAAACCAGTTCACAGCTGGGCAGTCCCTCCTCTCAGTCTGGGACACGCTATAGCATTTGAAAGGTGGTAAAGCCTCCTGGCTCTTTGTTTTTCCTGATTGAAGTTCTGACCCAGTGATGATCTGGTCCCTGCTCTTGGCCATTTCTCTGAGTTTCAGACATACTTTGCCCAAGGAAGGAATACAAGGGTAAA
Source organism: Todus mexicanus (assembly GCA_013389965.1). Taxonomy (NCBI): domain Eukaryota; kingdom Metazoa; phylum Chordata; class Aves; order Coraciiformes; family Todidae; genus Todus; species Todus mexicanus. The sequence continues at coordinate 29,323 of WEIS01057089.1, read as the reverse complement.
GAGTTCCCAGCAGCTTGTGTGAGGAATGGCTGCTCAACACCCTGCATGTAAAATCAGATCCCGCAGAAGCCAGAGGCGGAGCTAAATCAGAAGAGCGCTTGGGAATATGTTCAGAAACAATGCAGAGGGATTAAGAAGCCTGAGTTTCCTGCCTTTTCTCTTTGAAAGGGCAAGAGTTCATATCTGCGAGTCCTCCCCAGAATTCTTCTGTCTGCTCCAAGTAAACATGCACTGGGTGATTCCAACCACCCCAAGAACTGGAAATCACAGCACACCCTCAGATCCTTTACTTGTGTCCTTGGCAAGCATACGGTTGCTGAGCTGGTGTGACAGACAAGTTGATGCTTTGGCACCACAGAGGCCAACACTGCAGGACTAAGCAGAACTGGGAAAATCTCGAGTGAAGCCAAAGGTAGCTGTGAAAACAGCCGACGGGCAGATCTCTGTGCCACGGCAATGTGGGGTTGGAGCCAAGTGGATCGCCAGGGAAGATAGTTTCTGCCACGTCCCCTTCCAGGCTCACAGAGTCTACACCACTGATAAATTCATTGTGTGGCCAGAATTCATTCTCAGCTGCTTCTGGCTGCCCTACTATCAGCATTCATGGCAAGGAAGGCAGGAGAGAATATAACTCACCTCAGCTGATGAGTATCCCGAGGACGAGTATCTGGACATGTCAAAGTCATCATCACTACAGGGAAGGACAAGATATAGCAAAGAAGGAAACCGTTAGAGAGATCTATATTCCCTGGTTAGCACTATCTTCTCATGCCATGAAGCTGCCCCTGAGGCACAGAGAAGTTGCTTCAAGGGAGCCTGGAGAGCAACTTTCTTATGTGACTCTCAGATCTTTCCATGACAGCGCTTCTTACTCACACCTCTTCCTCCTTGTTTACACACACAGACCAGTTATGGCATATGCCAAAGCGCACAGCAAGGAAGAGTGCGAGCGGCCTGCAAGAGCAGTTTCAGCAGGAATTAGCTTCAGTGCTGCACTCTGGCATGGAAACTCCCTTGCACCATAATGCATATCAGCTTAGTAACTCTTTGCATACCTGTCCGTATCCAGGGCTACCAGTGGCTTCTCATCCGGACTCTGGTCTAACGACGAATAGCCCTTATTGGGAACGACAAGCCTGAAATGATTAAACATTGTCCATTAACCACACAGTAAAGCTCGTTACCACACAGAGTCGAGGGCAAAGCTATACTACAGTTAGGCTTTCCCGGCTTCACTTCTTTGCAAGTTGTCCCTTGTCAGTGAAGACATTTAAACAGGTGCAATTCAGAGTAAGCGAGCTGTATCTCTGGGATGAGTGCTGGATGTACCTTGGGAACAGGCTCCTCCCTGGATGCAAAAAAGCTGGCACACTCTGTGCTTCACTCTGGTGAACCTGCTCAGCTAGCACTGCTGGTCGTGTTAGAGCGCTCGCTTTTGTATTGCTTTCTTTTTTCCTAGCAATGAGTACATGACACTAGCACCAAGCAAATACATGAAGGAGGCTAGGGGAAAGCAGACGCTCAGCGCTCTGACTATTCTACTACTAGAAATAAGGGACATGGTCTTTCTGCCTGAGTTGCTACCCAGCTCTCACCCAACGCAACACTCAGTCCTAAATTTAGTAGTATGAGAAATATGAGCTGGTGAGTGCAGTGTAAGAGCCCAGTCAGACTAGCGCTTTTAAAATTCCATTATTTTATAATGTCTTTCACTTCATCAGAAGCATTACAGAGGCCAGTGATGACTTGGCACCTCTAATTGCCTGAGAGAGTTTGTGAAACAGAATTCAGGCTTCAGAGCTTGTAGAATAAGGAAGGTGCATTAATACAATGGTATCTAGTTCATAACAGAGTCCTTTCATCCACAAAACTGCTCAAAGACTTCGGTTCATATATAAATATAATCAACCAAACTGAGCAAATGGAACATGATTCTATGTTCAGCAGGTGGGAACTGTAAGAGTGATGGAAATCTCCTCGTTCAGTGAGTTAACTCAGGTTTTCTCCCAAATGCAGAACAGATCTCTAACAACACCCAATGATGCACAATGGTGCTTCACTATGAGTTTGGGAAATACAAATCTAAAGATGATAATCCATCTTATCCATGCTCCAACTGCTCTGAAATGCTTTTCTGATTCTGCTCAGAAATTTTCAGGAAGCCAATACAATTTTAGCAATAGAAAGGCCTGCCAGGCACTGAAGATAGGCTCAAGGACAGAAAAAATATATCAAATGTTAGAACAAAGCAGATATAAAGTTCACAACTAGTTGTATTTTCCTACTGTGTTCACTGAAACGCAAGACTAAAGAAATTAATTTTAAAACTGATGTAGAATTTCCAACCCGCTGCACTAGGAGACTGGAGAAAATGGAATACACTTGCAAAATACAATGCCCTTTCTCCTAGCACTGGGACGGACTTTCTGCTCCTGAAGCATACAGGAAGGAAGTCAAGAAGCAAAGATGTCTGGAACTGAAGCTGTGATCTGGCAGCAGCAGCTTGGCCATGCCGATATCAGAAGTACTGACTTCCACTCTTTCTGTCCGGTTTTCAAGTCCCTGCTCCATATATACTCACTGACAGTTGTTGCTGTATCATGAGTGAAAAAGCACTATCAGGGGATCTAGGAGAAGTTCCCCTTGTGGTACTTTACTTGATTAAAAAAGAATCACTACATCTTTTTGTTGAGAAATGTCTCTTTTCTTAGTAACACAACTTCCAATTTTTCTGCAACAGACAAAAACTCTGATAATCTCTCTGGCCCTGATCTAAGTCTTTTCCTCACATCCTGATTGTCCTTATTTTCACTTCCCCATCCTTGGAACAAAGCCTGGTAGCAGTTAGAGCTGCTTTTATCCACTACTGCCCCAGCATGAGTTTCTTGTCTTGGTGGTTTTGCTCACTTAACATGAAATATATTGTGACACAAATCCCAGTCTAGGTTATCCTCAGAGTGGACTGCAGTATCTGTCTGTGCCCAAGTGGTGTGGATAGCACTGTGGGCTCTGTCTGTGCCTGCAGCAAGTGTGCCAGCATCACCTCAACCTTGTTCACATTTTATTTGCTCTTAGGGAGACTGAGCATGTTTTGGATTCAGATCCTTTCATCTCTTGACCGAAAGGTGAAGGCAACCTGGTACTAGAAGCTGGATGTCAGAAATTCAAACAGGTAATACAGAAGAACCGAAGCCTTGGGGAAGGAGGAGGGGGTGAAGAAGAGACTAGGAGAGGCAATGTGGTTTGCCTGAAAGAAGGAAAACATATTTGATAAGAACAGCAGATCTGTTAAAAAGGGGGAAATGGCTTTAGCTTATTGTCCTCCTGCAGAGGTCAGAGGAAGCCAACAGGTCAGACTTCAACTATGTGTATCCCACCGCATCCCCGTGAAAAGCAGCTACTTGAAAAGGCTCGTGGCATTTCTGCCTTCCAGGGGTTGCCCTGTCAATGGCAAGACAGACCCAACCATTTCGAGGTATTACTAGGGCTGTGCTGGAGGTACAGCTTGGTTCCCAGAAAGCCAAGGAAGCTGGGGGATGAAGGGACTTGGGACAGTGAGAAGACACCTCCCAGCCATATGGGAACCACGGAGCTTTGCTATATCTGCCACTATAGAAACGGCTGCAAAACTGTTTTGCAGATCCCAAGGGATTCTTCTAAATGCTGTGTGAAAAGTAACGAAGAAAAGTGAGTCTACTGCCAGCAGGCTACACTTGGCTATGGAGGGGTTCACATGTCCTCTGAACAGTGCCCAGGTGTCCACTAATGGAATAAAATTGAGATGGCTGTTCAAAACCTTTTGTCAGTAGGTGTCACTGCTCTGCTCTTCCCCACTCAAATCACTCGTCTGTCCATTGGCAGCTTGGAAACAACCTAACCAAGCAGAAGTCACTAATTTTACAGGTAGGCACCTGTACTTATCCCATTTTCTCTCCCTTACTGTATTCCTCTGCTAATTTCAGTGTTTCTAAATCTCTCAATCAGCAAATCTGCTACCACTCCTCCCAGGAGCATGCAGCCTATCTCCAAAAGGGACCAAGTCCTTCCAGCTTGTATTTGGAAGACAAGGAGGAACTGTGGGTGTGGAAAACCCAGCTGAGGGCATTTGCTGAATTTCTTGCTGCCATGAAGGGCCTGGCTCCTTTATATGGATTCAACAACCAAATACAGAGCAGGGCGCAATGGAGCGTACTCCACCAACACTCCGGAGGCTTACAAATAAACATTGACAAAGTCTTGGCATGATTTATAACTACTATTTTGGGTTGTGGTAATTAATGTGAACAAGGAACCTCATCTCTCGGATGTGTTGCATACAAAGAGGTTCCGACCTGTATCTCCTGTTCCGCTTAACACATGGTAATCCATGGAACTTTCCCATTCATCAGTAAACATCCAGCATTCACGCAGATTCTTCCGTCATTTTTAACTGAGGTTGTCCACTAAAAACCGCTACCTTTCTAGTAGCATGCAAAGCGTGCAATTCCATGGGCTCAGGGGGGTTCCTGCCTCCTGAATGCAGGTAATACACTAGTGTACTGAAGCTTGCCAAAAGAAGGTATTCAGCTAGGAAAATCTTTGTTTACAGTGGCTTGTAGCACTATAATACTGTCATACAGAGATGTGACCAAGCAGCTCCAATGAAGTATGACCATGACCAGGAGGTGTATAGCAAAGCACACAGAGATGGACTATTTATAAGCCTTTGTTAAGTCGATCAGTATGGGGAAGTGGTCATAATTTTAGAAGCGCCTGTTGAGATACAAGGGAGTAATGGTTTTAAACGAAAAGAAAGTAGATTTAGACTAGCTACATGGAAGACATTTTATACAAGTAGGGTGGTGAAACACTGGAAATGATTGCCCAGAGAAGTGGTAGATGACCTTTAAAGGTCCCATCCAACCCAAAACATTCTATGATTCTATGATGATCAAAACAGAGCAGGGAAATTACTGCAAACACAGAAGCCAAGGCAGAACTAAGCTCTAAAGCAGTCTGTGTTACATGAAATAGCTTCATACCTCTCCTGCTGGCAGGATTATGTGTTACATGAGGCTACCCAGAACATGCAAGACAACCATATCAACACCCTGATTTCGAGAAGGCTTGGCTGCCTCTGCCTCCTGCAGGCTGCACTGTCACTGCCCCTGGGCTCAGCTGTTTCTGATCTCCCCGGGGGATGGAATGCAATGCAGAACAGAGTGTTTGGGCCTGCCAGCTCCAGGAAGGGCCATCACTCCTCTTGCAGAATGTGAATGGCAATGAACATCTCCCTTGCCCATGCCATGGCTATTAAGGATTGCAGCTTAGAGCACAGCTGAGTGCTTTACCAGTCCTTTACCTTGTTCGTGCCATCACGTTGTTCTTCTTGGGCTGCTGATTAACTGGGCTTCCCATGTTGCCGTTCTTCAGGGAGCCCTTCCGAGCCAGCTCCCTCTGCTTCTCTGCATATGGGATACAAAGGGGAAAAGCAAAATTAGGGCGACACCCTCGCAGGCCACTGTACAGCTGCAGAAACCCGGGGTTGACAGCAGCAAAATGCATAGCAGAAATAATAGCCAAGTACATGAGCTCTCCACTTCCAAGAAGGGACACTGCACAGGCCAGATGAGCTGTGACCCATTACCTCCAAGGTCAACAGGGGCTAAAACTAACGTACCTTGTCTCACAGCAGCTTGTTGACAATGCCATACTAAGATAGTCATGGAGCTTCTGGATGAGACTCAGCTGAGGCAGCGAAAGGGCAGAGACCTTGTCTTTACCTGCACCCTTCCGGTGAATGGGCTCTAAGACTGTTTTATGCCAGGCGAAGAAATTTATCCTACCTTTTCTCCTTCTATTGAGGCTGCTTCTGAGTGGCCCAGTGGGGACAAAAAAGTATCTCATCAAAGCAGCACTGTCATTGAGTGTTAGTCCAGCCTAGCCTGACACCAGGCCTGAGTTATTACTGTTTCCCTAGACAGCAACTCACCAGACTAACAAACCCTACAGTCAAAAGTGTTGCTGCCTTCCCTGCTTCTCCTCCTGGCAACGAGGGATGTCTCTTGTGTGTCTTTCTCTTCTATCACACATTGATTCTTGGGAGCTTGCTTTCTTTATTAAAAAAAAAAAAGAAAGAAGCAAAACCAAAACAAGTGAAACATTTTGCAGCTGTATTTTGAAATAGCACAGTTTGCTTAAATTTTCAGAGCAGGTTCTACTCACTGCTGAAATCTACCTTCAAACGCGGGCAACGCGTCAAGCTTTCTTTATGTATTCAGTGCAAGAGGGGATTTAAATTAGCTGTTTCTTAGGAGAGACTATCTCCCTTAGCTTCTCACCACAGGATCACAACTAGAATTGAGGTCCTAAAGCTAAGCCGTCTGCAGGTAGACTATGTCTGTGCTGTATTAATATCCCTGCCTGCAGCAGGGACAGGAGCCCCTGGAGGATGGGTTTTCATATAAACTGATATTCAGTTTTCTGATTCAAAGTTCTTCCTTGTTTCTTGTGGGAGATCAGTTAGGAGTTAGCAACTGGCTGCAAAAGTTGCATGAACTGCCCCAATCTTATCCCACAACACCAGGCAAGGCTTTTAGGGAAAAGCAGAGTGTGGAGCTAGTAAGGTAGAAAAAGGACTGGTTAAAAATGTCATCCAGAGTGTGAGAAAATGTTGGGAACTGTTTTTGTGACATGCCTGAATAAAAGTGGTTTACCAGACTGCTTGCTGGGGGACTTGAGTAGGGAATTCATTTTGTTTCTGCTTCCCCTGCTGCGTGTGAAACGCGGTAATAGTTTTTTTTTCCTCTTGCAGATTTTATTTTTCTTGAAGAGAAAAGCACCTTTTCCCACTTGTTGTGGAAGAACGGCGTGCCTACCAGGGTGTGCAAGTGCAAAGTGGGCCAACTCTGTCCCTTCCACACAGCTAAGAGCAGGGAGACCCACGCCCAAGGCTGCTTTTTTGAGGGACAAACAAGAAGCAGAAACGCCTAGAGATTGTGATGATGAGTGTTGCTGAGGAACCTGCATAAAACAGTACATACTCCTATAAACCATGCCCAGCCCTGCTCCTGCTGACAGCAGAGGTGAATAAATGCTCATTGAACCTGGCAGGAAAAGGATTGGATTAATAACTCTCTCTGGCAAGAGCAACAAAGAGACTGATACAGGATTAAGTCAGAACCTTAAATCAGAGTAATTTCTCAGAACTGGAGCTTGCAAATGCATTGGATATCTCTGTCTCCAGAATAAAAGGCTGGCATTTTGCACATGACCACGTGAATTTTGCTATTCACATGCAGAGGGATAAAGCGGGGTTTTATGGAGGCAAATGTTTACAACCCTAAATACAACCCCACTTCCATCCATCTACACCAGAAGCTCCAGCGCCTGCTACAAATAAACAGCACAGAGAGAACCGGGGCTCTAAGAGTCAGTATAATTCACAGAAGGCACCTGGCTCAGAAACGAGGTTACAGGTTTCATTTTCTGTTGAGGCAGTTAAGGCCCACCTGAGCCTTTTAAATGGACTGGAGCTCTCTGCTCTCTATTGATTCCTTGATACAACCACTAACATTCTTCTCCAACTCAGATTACTCATTTGGCTGATGGATCCGGACTTTCACCCTCTTCTTCTTCCAGTAGATCTCCCCACAGCTATTTCCAAGTCCTTCTACAACATGTGGGTCTGAATGGTAAGATACTTCTTATTTAACCCCTTCTTTCACTTATTTAGTGGTTTGAACAATCCCAATGCAATGTAAGTTTGGTAGGAACATCCATGCCTGTGTACACAGCCAAATTTCTTAAGCATGAACCAATAGTTCACCTCCCTCTTGGATGCTATGAATCCTGAGCCCCTGATGGCCAAAATGCAATGGCTTCCAGAGGGAATGGAAGGACTACCCAGCCTTGGTGTGTCAGGACAAGCTGTGCATAAGTCACGTCAGGCTTTGAGGCAAGGACACCTAGTATCTGAGCTTTTTAAGTACTATGAAATCCTGCTACTTCCACCGTCACTCAAGGGAGCCTTTGTGTACGGATCTCTTGAAATAGTTCTGGGCTATAAATTCCAGCTTCGTATGCCAACTATCAGGTTCATCAGAATGGGGGAAGGAGGCTTTCCATGCCCATTTTCTGTGTGGTGCTTCCTCTTGGTGTAGCAGCTGGAGTTTGTGAACCCCATTTCTAGGTAATGAGCTCTTTCCCTGGCTTCCAGCTCACATGGTTTTCACCTGCAGATGTTTGTTTCAAGATCGGGTTGCCAAACACCAAGTACCTCAGTTCTTTTTTTTAAAGTGACTGACTTAGGCACTTCTGAAGATATTATTTTCAGGGCCCAACATTTTAACCAAACTCTGTAACTTCACAAATTAAAGTAGTCCTCATAGAATCTGCGATCAGACACAGAGCCAGCACAGTAAAGACAAAGTGAGAGAAGGAACCGCAATCTAGCCTTGATAAGTTAATGGCATTTTTCTTAAAAGTCTGCCCCATATTTGCTGTGACTCTGTGGGAAGCCCGCTCTGGAGCAAGCTGCTGACAGGACCTATAGACCTGTGGAGAGAGAAGCCTATACTGGAGCAGGTTTGCTACACCCACACAGGCATGAATTCTAAGATCACAACCCTCCGCTGACCCAGCTGTGCTAAGCTTTGTGTGAAATCTCCTGACAGTTCTCAGGGAGTGAAAATCTAAGATGCTCCTTCCTTCTGAGCCATCCCAGACTCCCCAATATGGTAGTTAAGTACTTCCCACTGGATTTAGATGATACTTGTGTTCCCATGCCTTCCATACCCTTAAGGCCACTGCTTAGAGGGCATGGTCCCACCAGAGGGGAGAGCTATAGCTTGTTTCTTGTTGCTGTGTACAGCAGTGAAAGAGCAGTGTAACAGCAGAGCTCCAACAATGCTCTTCACGTGGCATTTGTAAGAATTTGAAGTAAGTCACAGCTTTCGTTTCACTCGACTGTTCTACTTTTTGGCATTCTACCTAGTGAAATACACTCATGCTTTGTCGTCCCCATTCCCATGACATGGTTAGGAGTGACTGAGCCCACTGCGAGTACAGGTGCGATGCTTGCAGAGCCAACAGACAATCATTAGCAACACCAGCAGGGCTGGTACAGCTAGGGAAGAGACAGCTTTAACCAAATCCAGGTTCCTGCTGGCTTTCCACTTAATTTTCCAGACAGATACTTCCTTAAAGAAGCAGGATAGAGCAGAGGAGTTTGGGACAGCATGAAGCAGCCTGCATATGCCTTTCACTTTAATAAGGATGTTCAATTAGGAGTCTGAAGATCCTGTCAGATCATTAGCAGGGTTCCTGTGTTGGGTAATATATACTGAGATGCGGTCGGGTTTGTGTGGCAAAGTTTTGGTAGCAGGGGGGCTACAGGGGTGGCTTCTTTGAGAAGATGCTAGAAGCTTCCCCTATGCCCCAACAGAGCGAATGCCAGCTGGCTCCAAGATGGACCTGCTGCTGGCAAAGGCTGAGCACATCAGCAACAGTGGTAGCACCTCTGTGGTAACATATTTAAGATGGGGGGCAAAAACCCAAACCTGAACAAATGCAGCCAGAGAGGAAAGTGAGAACATGTGAGAGAAACTACTCCGCAAACGCTCAGGCCAGTGAAGAAGGAGGCAGAGAAGGTGCTTCAGGCACCAGAGCAGAGATTCCTCTGCAGCCCATGGTGAAGACCATGGTGAGGCAGCCTCCACCACTTCCACTCAAGCTAATCCTGGACATTGTGTCAGAAGATAAACACATGGAGCAGCATGTGTGTGCATTCATGTGTGTGTGTAAGGAAGGGACCCAGCACCCCTTTGACACCATTGTTCTGCTCTGAACAGCATGCAGGACACCCTTTCGTCTGGACCTGCCAACCACATCGTATCTCACCCTTTCTTTCTCGCCCACCTTGTCACTTAAAGATACTTCATTCCCTTATGATGTTAAAGTTATTTAAAGAAAGAAGATGCATCTGCTCAACGAGCCAGCTGCTACCTTTGTGCTAACCTCACGCTAACCTATTCTGTGCACTGACCCCGTTTGAGGCGTTCAGCATCTGCTCCAAGTGCTGCTTCAAGGTACGCTCTACCGGTAACAAAACAACAGCCGAAGAAGCCCATGGAGCTTTCAGTAAGGCGGGAATAACACCCAGGCATAAAGGAGCAATGGAAATGCAGGCTGCAGACACAGCCGGGACCATAATTGACCCAGCCTTACATCCTGCCTGGCAATGTTCTCGTATTATAGCTGCACGCAAAGGTCCTCAGTAAGACGGTGCCCCAGCATGCTATGCACTCAGCAAACCACCACTGTCCGGGTTTGCTTTCACCTGCCTGATTTCGGATGTGTCAGAGGACAGGCAAATAACTGCCCTGTGACAAAGGAAGCGTGCTCCCGCAGGGAACCTCCATCAGAGAAGGTTGTGCCTAAGTCGAAAGGGGCTGAATTCTGCCCTTAGCACTGGGTACAGCCACAGCACTCACGGATGATTTCAAGCACGGCTGCATCACTTAGCACGATTTAAAATGGCTACCTGTTCAGCTGGCTGGATGTGTCTAGCTGCTTTATGATGAGGGAAAACAGTAATGGAGCACGTAATGCAGAACGGACTTAACATGAACATGTCTGTATTAAAACTCTGATTGGAATAAATCCTTACGATTACTCCTTTGCTTTCAGTGTTTAAATGAAATCATAACCAGTTTTAATAACAGTTTCCTGTTTTATAAAAATGAAATGCTGAACAGCTTCTTTGCTACATGTTGCTATGTAGGGGTGACACTGGTTTTGTCTTCATTTTGCCCAAACCCAGAAATGGCAAAAGTAGCTGTACGCTTCAGACTCCTTCAGAACTGCTCCTTTTGCAGTACCAGGTGAAGCAGACAACCCAGGAATTTGGTGAACATAACCCTCTACTACGCTGAAGGGCTATCTGGGAGGCCAGACCCCCACAAATCTATGGTTTCCACTCATCATAAGATAGTGAGTGACTCTGGCTATGGTCAGACAGTGGTGGGTGGAGAGTGGTTTAGGATGCCATCGCCTCTCACTGCCACCATGCTTGACTATGTGTATCCCCCTCAACTGAGGCAGCCTGAGTGGCATGAGGCAGATCCACCTCTTTTGCACAGTGGGTTGGATGCATGCAGATGCGAACTGCTCTTGTTTCTTTGCTCAGAGATGCTGTCTGAACCTCTTTTAACTCCAGTGCATGTGAATCTGCTGGCCAGGAGGAGATGGAGCTTCCTGCTAAGGGGACAATGCAATGTGAGTCCATGGGATATACTGCAGTGGGAAAGCAAGAAGAAATTAATCTGGTGTGCCAGAGTTGCATTTTTGCATCTTTAAGCTCTGTGAGATAAGATTTTGGAAATGTATTTGCCTCTCTGTCCCCCATAGTCATCTGAACTGTTCCAGAGGCTGAAGACTGCAGCGATTCCCTGATGAGTTCTACCTTCTCAAGCAAGCCGAGAATTTAAATTACACAGTAAATAAAATTAATGTGCCTGTTCAGATCCTGCTGAATGATGAACAGAGTCGTGAGCAAACAGAGGGAGAAAGAACAGAGTGCTGACTACAACTGCCACTTCACGTCCAAGTCCTGATTTCAGCTCACTTGCATCATTTAGCTGAGGGACATTAGCATGCATCTAGTTAACACTGAAACCCTCACTACCTTTCACCTCTGACAGAGGGTATTTGTCAGTGAGGACTGTGTCACTTCTTGGAGAGATTTCAGGGTGTGTACATCAATAGGGGCTTTGCCTGCAAGCTCTCTATAAAGGGAGGTATAAGAAAGCTGTGTGCTGGGTCCACGCTGACACGGTGAGAGCTGTGCTCCCTGGAGAGATTTTGAGAGCATAAGTGCAATCATGTGGGTGGCATTAGCGCAGCCGATGGCTGTGCCGCCCTGTAACGCAAAGAAAGGCAGAAGAAAGGCAATTTTTACTGAATGGGGGTAGCAGAAACAAAAAGGGTCTCTCTGTGGCCAGCCCCTTGCTCTGGATACAGGGAATACGGTTTCAAGCTGGTATGTGCTCAGCATCAGTGCTCATTATTCAGGACAGGCCACCCAAATCAGAACTGTTTCATGCAGCTTCAGAAAAGACTGTTCAGATGAGGAAGGGTCAGGTAGCTAAGTCATCCAACTACCAATCTGGGCGAGATGCAGTATTTTTAGCTGAAGTATGTTATTTTTGCTGACCCAGCTAGACTTGAGGAAATTAGTTAACTATGTCTAGCTGTGAGAACTGGCTAGCAAGAGCAGGCATATAAATCTGTCTTCCAGGGTCCCTCCTGGGCCAGGTTTCAAACATCCAAGTAGCTGCATTTCCTTATGTTTTGTTGATTTGGCTCCTGCTCCGTCCCCTTGGCACAGCTGAGAGCTGGCACAAACACCAATGGGCTTTGAGTGGTTTTAAGCTCGCTTCAGCTCCCAAGAAAGCCTGAGCAGACAAAGAACTGGTAAATGACCTAGGGAGTAGAGACAACGTTGGCATCAAGGATGCAGCCCTTAACTTCTCGTATAGGAGCCACAACAACAAGCAGCCAGTGCACTGGGGCACAGTAACACAGGGCTCATTCTGGAGCAATGCTCACCTAGAGCGCTGCCTGTGCAAGCGACAGAGGTTTCTGATGGCCTGGCCAATGTTACCTTCCGCATTTTCCTTCAGAAAACACACACCAAACTGAAGCGCCACGCTATTCCCGAGCACAGAGGAGGATGGGTAAATGAGTGCTCCAGTTCCAGCCAAAGCTACCATCTACCTACACTACAAGCATCTCCAACAGTGTGGCTGTATGTTCCAGCAGAATGTTTCCATTCCCTAGCCACACTATCTCAGCTGCAAAGCCCATTTATCCAACCCTCATGGGACTGTAGGAAGGAACAACTTTTTTGTCTATATCCACTACTGGGCTTTAACACACGGCAGAGCAAGGCCTCCAGTACAGTTAGTTATCTAGGAAAGAAAACCTTGTGGCTGCACACGTTAGGGAAAAATCTACTATTTTGAACATACAGCATTTTACCTCTTCACATAATCGCGAATCACCTTTGTAAAACAGTAAGTTTTATTTTACTGCTGGGAGAAACTATTTAACTAGTTTACCTTAAAGCCATGCAGAGCATCTGTGGGAGCAGGGGAGGAGAGGACCAGGATTCCTGGCTCCCGGTCCTCTGCCTGAGCTGCCTGTGCAGCCATTTTATTCAGATAGGTTGCGACTATGCAGCAGCAGGCAGCGATTCATCTTTTGTCATCTTTGAACATCCCTCTGTACTGATTTCAAAGGCATCTATTGTCATAGCTCCCAGCTCAGAAGGGTATTTTGTTGTGATTCAGGCAGTGCTTTTTCACTTAATTTTTAAGGATTGAGACTTTTATTCCTAATGGCTGCAAAATACTGCATATAAAGATTTCATTTATCACTGTCAAAACCAGAATATATGAACTGTATCAGTTTTATTTAAAAGTGTTGTGGGTTTTTTTTCCTGAGTTGTATTTTCATGTACTTTTCAAAGAATACTTTCCCTGCAAGCCAGCAGAACGAAGATAGATACCTGGGTGTTTGCATCCTGACAAGCTCAGCTAAAAAGTTACAGCTTATAAACTGAACTGTACAAAATACCATCCCTGAAACTGAGCTAATCTCTCCCTTAACATATTTTAAAGGAGCAGAAAGAATTAAGTTATTTAATGTGGAAAGAAATTTTGCAAATGCCCCCTCATCATTTCTACTCAACTGAACACAGGTTTCAGTCAAACTCATTTGCCTGACCCTGCTGTATGACTCAGTAAACAAAAACAAAAAAGGAGTCTCTTAAGTGCGATGTAAATCTCTCCATTTAAATAGCTCTCTTCCTTTAAAACATCACTTACACTAAAGGCATAATCTACCAGATGAATAGAGTTAGTATCAGTGTTCACATCACATTTGTTGTGGGTCCTGTTGTTCCATGAAGCCTTAAGGTCACTGAGGCATGAACTAAGTGTGATGTGTATTTAGGAGAGTAACATAACAAACTTGCTTAGTTAGATACTCGCAGCCTTCGGTTACACAGGAGATCATCAGAGCCTGACAGCAGGTTTGAAATGCCTACACACTTAGTCAAATGTCCATGATTGCAGAGTCTAAAATACACACTAAATGACTGGTCTGTGGCAGAGAACACATGTTTTATAGCGTATATAAACTGAAGATTTAATTTATTTTTAATACGTTGTAATTGGAGAAGGTTTCACTGGCTGGCAGATATCACTGCTTGGAATGACTTGCTGAGTTCCCATCTAGTAGCCAAAACAAATAAGCATGGAAGTGCTAATGTCACAGCCAGCATGTGAGCTTGGAAGGGACTTGCAGCTCGCTAACTTCAGCATCCTGCTTAGAAAGGACCCCTGGAATTGTCTTGTTCCCAAGACTGGACTGCAGCTGACAGTACCAGAAGTGTTTCTGGCTTTGATTTAGCCGTAAAATGTCATTTATTTGATCTGTGTTATCATCTGCTGCATTGGGTTTCTACAACTCTACACATTTCAAACAAAATTTTGTATTTTCTATCTATTAAAATGAAAGCAGATGGACAAATGCAATCCATCTGGTTAAACCTCTACATGGATGGATACTCAACCCACTACACTTTGAGAAATCCCAGCTCTGCACTACGATATCTACTGTTTTCTTCCCCAGAAAAAGTAAAGAGTGTTACTGACTTAGCAAATCTACCTCCCAATACTCTGTTCCCAGAAGAGGACTTTTGGGCATTGTTTCCATAGATGAATTGCCTGTCTACTGTGAATCTCTTCGGGAGAACAGGATATGTACAGCCCACGGTGCCTCTTCCTACTATTGAATTCATCAGCCCCACTCAGTCCCGGGTACTTGGATCAGCAGCAGCTCAGTCAGAGAGCCATCCACACTGCAAATCTGCTCCCTTAACAGGATTACTGACCTGATGTCTCCCTTAGCGAGATTGCCACTGTCTGGGAATTTGACAGACAGCCTTAGAACTTAATTAGTTATTTAATAAATTTATAATTTACCAATCTGACAATTAAGGTTTCGTTAATTAGGCTGGCAGGGTAGTGGCCCCTAATTTAATAAATTTCCTCTTGGAGCAGGGTCAGGGATTTCTGTGTGCATCTTTGTGAACTTGAGACTTCTCTCTCCTTCTATGGAATTACCTGCAAAAGCTGTTTAGGTGGCACCTGGGGCTGCTGCCAGATCACCGGGGGCATGGTGGCCCTTGGAGACAGCTCGGCATTGCACCTCAGTTGTTATACCTGCTGCAGCAAAAAGACTCTCTTGCTCTTCTCTTCTGAAGTCTTGCCAGACAGTGCAGAGAGAGGCAGGCAGGGTTTATCTAGGGCAGCTGCAGACCTTATGAGTACAGTTTCAAAGAGCCTAACCTAATCACTTTGATATACACACTGCTCTCATCTGGATTCAGGTGGGTGGTCCACACCAGAGAGGAGCAGGAACTACTTTCCTCTTTTCCCCAGGTTAGAGGAACCTCACAGCTTTTGCCTTTTTCCTCATGCTCTGAAGGATGGGGCTTGCTACGTGCTGGGATCTGTTCCTTGTAGGGTGCCTCTGCAAAGGCACCTTCTTCCTCCAGCTCAGTCCCTGCTTGGGTAGAAAAATCGCAACTAGGCTCAGGGATTAGTCCCAAATAATCATAAATGACTAAAACTTTTCCCGTCCTCGAGGGATCCTGCCTCCTTTCTCAGGTAGAGCTGTATCTGTCAGTGTTAGCCAGTGGAGAATGGTGGAGGGGATGGCAGAGGGCCACTAACAGCTCTTTTATGTTCCTTACTGTCCTTCTCCTTCTAGGTGCGAAGCTGAGGGTTTGACAGCTGCCTCTTCCTTCCACCTCTCAGAGGAACTGGTGGCAATACACAGCCATGCCTTGAATGGCAAAAGGAAACCGGACTGGTCAGAAACAACTTATGTTCCTGCTGAAACCTCTGAGAAACAGTCTTGAAAGACAAGATGAAAGACAAGGTTGCTGGCTGCAGCTGCTTCGAGTGCTGCAGGAGGGGAAGCACGGCTGTGGGATGAAAGATGTCATCCCAAATGGCAGAGCCCTGCAGCTGGAAATCAGACCTGTGCACTGCAGAGCTGAAGCCTCTGTCACAGGAGCCCCTGTTCCGGTGGCACGGAGAGCTCAAAGGGACACAGGGAAAGCCTGACCCACGCTGAGGAGAGCAGTAATGCACAGGTAAAGATGATTAAAGTTCTGTATTAAGATGATAAAGAACTCTGACGCCAGTGAAACATGGTTTGGTATTGTAATGCTGCTGTGTTGCACATCCTTATTACCCTTTGTGAGGACAGCGCATGCAGCAGCGGTGCTCAGAAGCCGTTTGCTAACACAGGCTGTCAGGAGCTGGTATGCCTAGCCAGGGCTGTGGCTATGGCATGGCCATCCCAGTGCCGCTCGCTGCCAGACCACAGGTGGCCCCGAAAAAGAGAGAATGGGTGCTAAAGAACTGTTGGCTTGAGCAAGGTTTATGTAGGGACCATAGAAGGTACTCTGGGTGAAGCAGAGGCAAGTATAACCCAGACGCTGAATGTCAGACCTCATGTCTCACTCCACATGTGACTCATCTTGCAAAGACTGGGGCTTTTCTGTCTTGCGGCAGCTAAATAAAGGCCTGTTGAGATCCCACTGACTGACAAATGAGACCGCCTCTCTGAAACAGCAGGCAGGGGAGGTTTCCTCCCAGGTTTCTGCCTCCAGCTGCTAGCTCTCAACAGCACAGCACTAAATGGGATTGCTAGCATTGCTGCAGCTGCCGAGTCCCCACTATCTGACCCGTTCTCCTAGATGACCCAGTGAGGCAGAAATGCTGGCAGACCAACATTTTTACCTCCCTCCTCAACGGCCAGCTGTATGCAATGAAGGGAGGAAAAATCCCACGCTGGATTTGCTTATTAAAAGACTATTACCTAGGGATTTTTGGAAACATTTCTAAGAGAAAAGGGACAAGCAAAAGCAATACAGGAATTACCGTAATTTCTGTGCCCCTTGCAAGCCAGGCTCAGGTTTGTGTTGGGCCACAACGCACACACGTTCAGCTTCACTTGGCACATACATACCTGTAAGCTAAAATAGGCAGCTGCATACAAATGTAAGACTTATTGTTGTATAGTTACCTGTTTGGCTGCCTGACTGGAACTGCAGGGGAGATGAGAGGAACAGAAGAGTTGTAAGAGTAGAAGAAAAGAGGAGAGAAACAGCCTGAGGGTCTCAGCAAGCAAGGCTTTATCGCAGAGCACTAAGAGGCTAGTGTGTACAGAAGACATGGAGTTTCCCGCCCGAGGAAATTAAGATATAAACCAGATTGTGCACAGCAAGTACAGGCAGCTAAATCGGTAGGTGTTTCCGTGATGTACAGTTCCTCTTGGTTCTGACTTCGGGTTGAATTATCTTTTAATAATTAAGATTTACAATAGCCTTCAGCTTGTATATACAGAGATTTAAGCACAGTGAAAGTGGGCTGAATTTAATGATGAAAAAGTGGAGTGAGGAAGGTCAGGGTTTTTTTCCCTGATAAAAACTTCGGCAGAGTCTGTGCTAATTACAATCCCTTTTAATGGACTTTGTAAGAAATGACCTGCCTGTCCTTCAGCCAGGTGGCGCGGCCGGGGGGACAGGCAGAGGTGAAGGGGAAGGATGAAGAGATGGCAGCGGGGAGATGCTGGCTGGGTACTGCCCATCTGCTGATGGAGCGGGCAGCAAGATGCGCAAGGAACAAAACCATAGACTCCAATTTAGAGCAAAGATGTGGAGCGCAGGGAGTTGTTACCTTAATGCACAGCGAGATTTCAGAGAGCCTTTGCAGAGATACAAGCTTGCTTTGTGTGCTTTTTTTTTCTGTTCTCCACATTTTTGTAGGGAAAATAATTTTTCTGTTCATACCCTGTTTTGAATCAAGCTGCATGCAGGGCTAGTAGAATCAACTGTCATCTGTTCTGCCTTGTTATTTCTCTCCATATAAGTATTAGCACCTTTTAGGTCACACTGTATGTCAAATTACCCCAGGGACAGAAAATAAGGGCGATGGGATTATCTGTCTTGAAGACAGTTTCAGTGTGAAGCAACAGCAGAAACTGTCTCTGGGCACACTGGTTGGGGTATCTGCAGGAGATCAGGAGTGGAGATGAGGTACCAGTTCCCCTGAGGCAAGAAGTTCAAACAAGCACAGAGAGGATGAAAGAGCCAGAGAGGATGGAGGAGCCACGGTGTGTACACACACACACACACACATTCAGCAATTCTCTCAAGCCTGGAATCTCTTTCTCATGCACAATATGCTGTGAAGAGCCTGGCTTTTGCCAAGACCCAAACAGAAATAGCTTTAACACTCAGATTTCCTGACAGTCTTTCCACCCCACTGCTGCTGGCACACTCTGTGCTCAAACAGGACTGGGAAAAGATGTGGTAAGAACAAAAGGGTAGCAGAAAATACTCTCTGCTTCCAACAGGCCTTTGTGGCTGCTCACAGCTGTACTTTCAAGGTGAACGGAAGGGCAACACCAAGCTTTGGGGAATAAAACCCCTTTAACTTCTCTCCAGGTCAGTACCAGCAGAGATGTGGAGGAAGCCCAGGGACTGACAGCCTTGTCCTTTCCCAGGATGGCACTTAAGCCAAAATTTGAGAGCACTGGGATCTGCTGAGCTGTCTTCAACAGAGTCTCTCCTTGGGCAGTGTGTTCATTGGGGAACAAGAGGAAGAATCATCATTTTCCAATCACCCAATACAAAATCCAGCAAACCCATCTGATTGAGAGGACGTGTCCTGACTTGGAGCTCACAGGGATAAAAACTGAAGAAAAACAGAAAACTAACTCAAGTTGGCATTATTGTATTCCCTGCATCTGTTCCCCAGGCACCTTAAGTCACATAGGCGCAGGCCAATGACAGAAACAAGGTTTCTTCCTACCAGGTCTCCAGGGTCTAGTAAAATATAAAGGAAAGCAAGCCGCATCTCCTCTCCTGACCATGCTATGACAAAGCTGCCAGAGCAGCTTTGATGGTGTTGGCTCTGCAGCTGTGTCTGGTGGGCGAAAGGCATTGATGGTCACCACTCTTCCACATCCCTCAGGAGAGGATGGTATTCGAAACCAGAGGCAGAAAGTATTTTCTTCTGCAGATTGCATCAATTTGGGGCTTAAAAACAGTGAATTGGAATAAACAAGGACCCCAGCAAAGAACCTCTGCTGTTTCTGTGTTGGTGAGGGTGTTTGCAACAGCAAATTCCAGTAACACATAGCGGTAAATTTAGGGGTTACAGCTACCACATCTTGCTCACTGGAAAGGCCTTGGTGGCTGGGACAGTGACCGTGTGGTTTTCTTACTTTACTTGCAGTATTAAACACGCTCTGCTTACTTTGGCTGACCTTGTGAAAAAGCATACTTAGGATTCACCGCTGGCTCCATAATCTGATCATCTGCAAGACCTCACAAAGGTCAATAAACATCTACCAATGACAGTGCAAGGTGCCGGGGACCTGGCAAGGCATCACCATGAGAGAGTTTGTGTTTACCAGGTACCTATGACAGTTTCCAAGTGAAGCCAAAAGTCTCCAAGTGAAGGAACAAAAATAAAGTCTGTGCCTGGGCAGACGGTGACCATGGGGTACTCTCCCTCTGCGACCTCCACACCTTTAATAGTCTTGAATATCTGCCCACTGCCTTCACTCCTGCCCCAAAATCCCCATGAGACAATCAAAATAGAGTTTCTCAAGTTAGTAAAATGGTAGATCTCATTTTCCAGGATGGATTTTAACTTTCTCTGCTTAAAATCCATTCCCCTGTCCTACAGAAAAAATGCATGGGCCGAAAATGGGGAAAAACATGGGATGAAAGGATTCATTCACTTTTTTCTTCTTCTTTTGTTTCTTATAACTATTGGTGGCATGTAGAAGGTAGGGATCTGTTTGTGACAGCCGGCCTTTGGGTCATGGTCTTTTCCTGCAAAGTCCCCTTAAAAATCCAAATTACAGCAGAAAAAAAAGCCATCTGCTGATCTAGGATTTATGTGCTTTTCCCAATGGCTAGTTGAGACATCACCAATGCCAAGAAGAGCTCAAACTGGTCTATGCAATGGAGGTGCACCTGCTTGAGTGTCACCTGTGCTACACCTCACATGAAAGTGTGCAAAGCCTCCTTGAACAGGGTTCTGCTTTGTAATATCCCACCGCTATGCTCTGTGAATGCCCTTGTTTGCTAGGATGTAGTGGTTACAAGAAATCAGCTGCTGGCTGGTTTTAAAAGATCACTCAGCATTTAGAAGCACTGATAAAATGGAACTCAGGAAACATACGTGTAAAAGAACTAATTTCCGTGTCTGTGCATGGAGTCAGTAAGAGATATAAGCAAAGGAGAAAATTAGTTTTACTATGTTCTTAAATTCAATCACTGAACAATCGAGGTGGTTTGGTGAATTAAGGAGAAAGATCAGAGAGGAATAGTTAAAATTTAAAAATAAGAACATTTGTAACAGAGTGAAAATCACGTGGCAATTGGATTTCTCTTGTTTACCAGTGGACATACCTGTGCTTATGGAAGAGGACTGCTTCATGCCAATGCACACAAGTTACCTAAGTCTACTTCTGCAGATCCTACTGTGTTTGTGTTTGGAACCCAGAAGAATAACTAGATAGAACACAGACAGGCTTTTTCAGTAGCGAGTAGAAAGTACACAACATCTGAGAAATAACTAGGCATCCTAAGTAGGAATAGGACCACAGGATACTTCAAGTTGGAAGGGACCTCAGGAGCCCAAAGTCCTGCTCAAAACAGGGTCAGCTATGGGATCAGACTGGGCCACCCAGAGCTTTATTCAGGCAGGTTCTCAAAACCCTCAAGCATGGCAATTGCACTGCCTCTCTGGGAAAATTTTTCCAGTGCTTCACTGTCCTCACGATGAAAAAGGATTTCCTTAAGGTGAGAAAAGAAACAGGTTGGGAATGAAGTACACACTAGATGCTACAGGCAATTTACTGTCACCTCAGGCATGTTGGTACCATTCCTCCCTAGCACAGAGGGGGTTTCACAAGAAGCTTTTCCACTCTTCTTACAACTCTCTAGATTATCCTGATCATCTCCCATCTCATGGTCACTACCAGGTACAGACAGCTGGCACTGCCACAGAATCATAGAATCATTTAGGCTGGGAGAGACCTTTAGGATCATCAAGTCCAACCACTAACCCTATTCCACCAAGTCCACCACTAAGCCATGTCCCCAAACCCCCCATCTATCCCCAAGCCCCACTGTCTTTTCCCCCTTTACTCCTGCCCTTTTCCCTTTCTCTCTCTGCCCTGCCCTGAAGTAGAGGAGATGACAGTTTGGTTGTAGGTCAGATGAATGTTCTGTAGACCCTCTAGAGGTGCTTCAGTTCACCTAGTCAATGAGACTCAAAATAACCATAGCTTTTTGAATGCAGTCATGAAACTACTTTCTAAGGAGATGGAAACTCCTAGGTACTCATAAATATTTAATTCCAGATAGACAGAAAAACACGGGCAACAAAGAAGCTAAGATCACCTCCTTGTGTTTCTGATCCAAAGGATTGTCCAAAGGATGCAAAATCATGTTTGAGGGCTGTGGTGTATCGTAGCTCTTCTGCACACAGGCAGAAATGAGTTGTCTATGTGAGCTGGGAGGCATTGAAAGCATAACATCTGCCTGCACAGAAATAATGTTGAAGTTTTGCTTTCACATTTTGCCTCATACCCTGCCACACAGATGAGAGCCTGGGTAAAGTCAGATTTAAGCCCTAAAGTCACATTTCAACTTCAGTAGTTGACGCATTCAGGTGGAAAAAGGAATGGAAGTTGAGTCTTCCACGGTCTGGCTGAAAGTCTGTAGCTAAAAAAGGCACAGCCCTTTCATCACTTGAGCCTCTCAAACATTGTATAGCTAAAAAACTCATTGTAAATTAGACATGAATTTGTGAACAGTTTGGGGACATTCAATTACCTATTCTTTTAATGAATTAAAAAAAATTGAAGTGCTAGGTTTTACTAGGAAGTGTAAGCCCCAAATACTTGTTTTTCCTTTAAAAATTGTGAGCAAAATCGGAAAATCTTTATTTCAAAAGCAGCCTCTGTTCTGGCCTTAAACTACCCATGCCTGACAGCATCCATTTAAATATTAAATATGCTAGCCTTGTTCAAGACATATTTTTAGCACAGTGTCATTTAATATGTCAAACATGGTTTCTCAGATGAACTTACACAAAGTACAATGGTCTCACTTGTACGATTCATCTCTTCTCTCAAGTTCCCAGTCCTACAACCAGTATTTAAAATAAATCATGGTAAATCTTTCTGTTTTGAAAATTGGCTCTTACTTTTGGACTGGGTGGTGACGAGGGACAGAGAGGGGCTGTTTTCTGGCAGGACTGCTGTTAACTTGGGAGCTCCGCTGCAGCAATGGGGCTGCCAGCAGCCTGCAGCTCCCAAACACCTGGTGTCATTAAACGTCTCACAGCCAGCTCGCTGTTTACTCATAGCAGAATGCACTTTTAAGCTCATGAGCTTCAGACTACCAAGCTACACAGAGCTCCACCATTCCTCCAGAAGACATCGACACCTGCTGACTTGATCGCACCAATTTCACAGCAGTGAGCGAAAAAGAGGGTATGTAGGCTGTTTGGAAAAAAGCGGGGATTGTCCTGCATTTAGAGCAGATGGTAGAAAAAAATCGAAGTTACAGCAAACATAACATGATGGTTTAGGTTTACAGTAGAATTGCCTTAAAATCCTGTAAAGGAATTATTTAACTGTGCTATAAACTGTGGTACTTTGCAAGACAGGGAGTTGAAACAGTTCCCCATTCACAAAGGCTTCGTCTGAATCGGTTCAAGCTCTTCTCAAGGTAAGCAGTGAGAGGGGAAAAACAAGGCACAGAGTTAAGAAAACTAAAGAAACAGATTTGGCCAGAGTTCCCAAGTGACAGGGACATGAAGAGGAAGGCAGGAGCCAGTGAGAGGCAATGGTTCAGCTGTTCTATCTTAAAAAGTGAGGATGGATGATTTCATAGAAACATGGGATGTTTGGGGTTGGAAGGCACCTTTAAAGGCCACCAAGTCCAGCCCCCTTGATGTCTCTGCTCGCTGATACGGAAAGTGGGAGGAAGCCTGGAAGAGGAACAGCTTGCTATGCAGAGTGTAGACAACAGGAGTTTACTACTCATACTATCCTGAAGCTGCAGGCAGAGATGAACAGATCACAATGGTCACACTGGAGAACACGGAGATGATTCTTACAGCAGATACATGAAGACTTGGACTTATCTGCCACAAATGTACTTGCTACCCTCTCTCCCCCCTTGTAACTGGACCTGGAGAAAGGATGCAAATGTTGTCTATGGGGCATGCTTTTTCTGTAAGAGGTTTTAGGGAATGCTCAAATGTTATAAAATCTGATGACACAATTCCTGGTTTTCCTTCTGGAAGAAGTTTCAGAAAGGGGACTACAGCTATTTTGCACAGGATCAGACCGCAATGTCTCATTTCCATGAATGATGCAATAAATGCATACAGACTATTCAGTCATGACTCAGGCAGTAATTAAAGCTTTCTGAACGACAGTTGTGTTTAACAACTGGAGAAATGGGATCAGACTGTTCAATTACTGCTGCGACTTTACAGCTTCTTAAATAAAATTTTATCTTGGTAAGTACACGGCATCTATAAAAATGGTGTTATTTTCCTTCAGTGACACCTGCTTTATGGAGAATGACTGTGATGTGGAACAAAAGAGCTGTGCCAAAAGCTTGAGGTTTGAAAGAAAGGGAGAGGTGCCAAAGGCTTTCTGCACACAGCAGAGCAGAAAGGCTGTGACTTGTATGAGCTGTGGTCTTTCCTGAAGGGATCACTGCCTTGTTACTGCCAGAGATGAAGTGACTGTAAGGCAAAAGGCAAAGCTTGCCTGTATTAGTCCCAGTCAGGAATCACAGATCCAGAAGCCTCTTTTAACAAGTAGTCCCACCGTCTCTACTGCAGCTTAATTCCTGCCCCTAGGACTTGTCCATAAAGCAGTGGTGTTGGTTGGTGTAAGAGGCTTATCTAATCCCAAGCTGCAATGCTGAGAATATCTAAAGCTGCAGTAGAGTGGCACCTACTAGTCTGTTAACCTATGCAACAGCCTCTTTTGCATGTGCCCAGCACAGACCCATACTGCTCCATGACCTGCTTCAATCAGCCCTCCCTCCATGAAGAACACAGAAAAAACCTCCATAGTTTTGGGAATTGTCTCTCCAGACTTCTGAACCAAAACTGATGGACGTGATGAAATCCTACTGCTGCTAACCGGGAAAAAATTGTGCTCCATTTGTTGCTGCTGCTTCTATCCTACCACTTCTCCACCATTTCATGTGGTACATCTAACCGTCACACTAAGAGCTTGGCCATGCAGGTGGTGCTTTGCCTCCATCAAGTGTTGGGCCTGTCACACTGGGGCTCTGTGGTGCGCAGATGGGTGTAACGCTACGTGCTATTCTCGGGGCCAAGACTGTCCCTGGACTGTTCCCTGGCTCTTTTATCGGTTCACGCTCAGCCAAGGTCTGCATCCAAGGCCACCATGGTACCCTCATCTAACAAGGGCCCTGCTATTGACAGGACACATGATATTGATGACATCCTCATCTCTTCTGCTCTCCTGATGCGGCACACCAAGGTTTGTGTGTTTTTCTGAGCTTCCACGGGATTCTTTAAGATTTCAGAGAAGCAACATGAAGTTTTCAGGGTGCTGTGAGTATCCTCTGTGCATGACAACAGTTGGTAAACAAGGATTGCAGTGAAATTCCCACACCAGCTTAAATCCCCTTCCTTTGAGAAGCATGTGTTATTGGTATTTAATAGAACCTGATCTACTGACAGAGAATTTTAGCCCCAACATTCAATAAGTAGGCAGTAACCTTTCCCGGTTAGGAGCTGAGTGTGCAGCACAGAGAAGACAAAGGGGAAGCCCACATCACTGAACAGTCAGAACAAATTCAATTAACCGTCTGGTATAGTTTAAGGTTCATCATCATTAAATCAAACACAATAGAAAAAAGTATCAGTACTATTTGTGAATGCTGTGGTCTGTTCTGGAGCCTGTTTACATTTTTTACGCTGGGCTCTATTCGCTTCCTTCGAGTGCTACACAGAAACTCATCTACCTGTGGAGACATCAGAAGGAATCACAGAAATAGTTAACACCTGGGTAATTCAGGACTGGGGGAATGTTCCTCTGTGCTGGGCCAGAGGGTCAAGTGGAATCGACATTTAAAGACACAGGACTCTGAGAAGCTAGAAAACAGTACTATTGCCTTTTTCTGTGTTGATTTTGTCAAAGATGCCAGCACCTGGGTAGGCAGCCTTGTCAACTCAGCTGCTATTAGTCCTGTTTTAAATGTCAGGAACAAGGTGTAAATCACCTCTGGGGACATTACTCTCTTTTAAACCAGCTCGCTATGTACTTTGTAGAAAACAGTGAAGAGAGTAAACATACTGACCTCTGAACAGACCACCAGCCTATCACTGCTGTGGTGCAGCCTGCTGGGGTTAGCTTTTCGTAGACCAGGTAGTTTTTATTCTCACCATTGCCTGCAGTACTGAGTTTTTCCTTCCTTCTATCAGAGAATCTCAATAAGGTGCTCAATTTGTTTTGCTTCACAACCTTCTGAGCTTCATGTCATATTTGAGGTAACAGATTATGGTGGGTCACAGCAAGGAAGAGAACCTGTAATTTGCAGCTCTGGTCTCCTGCTTCAGGCACAAAACCCCGACTCAGACTCCACATACTTTGGCCCATTCTAATTACCAAGTAAAATAACATGTAGAAGCAGATCTGCAGGATTAGCTCTCTTTCCTAGACAATCAGACCTGCAGGTGATGTAAAAATCTGGAATGGCTAAAGGAAGGCCCAGCAAAATGATCCAGCTGCTTTACAGCCCCTTCCTTCATTGCTTTTTATCTGAACGTATATTTAGCCAAGAGCAGTGTGCACAATACAAGACGCGAGTGGGTGTGTGTCTGTCAGCTTGTGAGGAGCGTGGGTAACCAGTAACTTGTCACAGCAAAGCTACACGTATGATGGTGCAGGGCTGGGAAAGACCAGTTAAAGCCCTGGTGAGGTAGCACAACAAATCAAGCAAAATGCAGTGACGGAAAGACTAGGCTCGTCTGGCGAACCATCGTTCCACATTGTGCTCATATTCGCTCCTGGGATCTGCTGATTGGTAGCAGCCCTCCCTCCATCCCATCCACTTACCTGCTCCCTCCTGCCCAGAGTGCTCTGCTGAACTTCAGAGAATTGCTCTGTTCCAGTTTATCTTCACGGCTTTGTCGTTTACCTGAGCCTGTGTCAGCTACAGTCTTGTGCATCTCTTCCTTCCTGCCCCTCTATTTCTTCTCTAACTAATCTGCAATAATATGCCTGTCACAACTGTTTTTCTGCCCTCATCTTTGCTGCTCTGCATGCAGACAGTGTCCTTAACGTGATGTAGCTGCTCACTCTCTCATCCCCTCCAAAACCAGCCTGGAGATATCCTACAGGAAGGATGCTACAATAAATCTGAGTATGCAATTTCTTTTATAAATGAGAAGAGAATAACACATGAAATAATGCTTAAATAAATTTCTCCCAAGGCCCAGGAGACCTCCAAGTGGTAGGCTGCACTTCTGTCTTCATGAAGAAAATCAATAGCAGTGCTGTATTGCCACTGTGCTCCGGCTTCCACATTACTCATCGCCCCTGTACGAGGTACAGACAGTGTTCAAGGAAATGGGTGCTCCCAAGGGAGGAAAATGGCTTCGTGCACTTAAGGTAATGATGTCACTTGAGGTCGCCACGCAAACAGTTATGGATATGGAAATGTGCAGTTTTGTCAATAGAGCTGGAACCTGGGGACCTAGCTAAAGGGTTACAGCTTTTTTATAAAATGCTTCCCTAATTTACCTACAGAGCTTCTTCCCAGAAACAACAGCTGCTGTACCTAATTAGCATTAATCACCTTGCTACAGAAGAGCAACTGGGAATAGTACAGTACTCGAGGTACTGACAAAAGGATACACTAATGGCATTGATTTGTCCAGTCTACTACAACCTCACCTTATTATTGTGTTTTCTGTATGGAAAGCTTAGAAGTCACTAGCTGCGAAACGGACTGGGAAGAGACGACGTAGAGAAGGAGCCACGGATGTGGGCAAGATGTTTGCTGCCTGCTCTGTTTGGGACTGCAACTCCCGGCACCAGTTTTTCATCTTGACCTGTGGCAAGAGCTGCCCTGTGAGGTTACCTCAGAGCAAGGCATCCTTCTGAACAGCACTGGGATAGGATGCTCTGCCATGCGCTTTGTGGTGCTTTGATGGAGATGCTTTAAAACAAGTTCTGAGCGCACACCCAGCCCTAGGAAAAGGGGTGAAATAACTACACCAATTGAAAGATCAGTGTCAGGAGCCACGTGGGAAGATAAAGGCAGCCTACCCGTTACCGGGATTAAAGACCATCTGTAAAATTTCAACCATAAATGCATCAATTTTGTTATGTTGAACCCTGAGGGGCTTGTAGTTCTTAGCTCACTGAGTGGTACTCCCAGTACTGCTCCTCCCTGATGGTACAGCAATTCAGTATCTGCCACGAATGCACAGCAGGAGGCTGGAGGGCAGGAGCTAACACCACAAATATGTCATCAAACTCTGTCTCCAAATGGATTATCTCCTCTGTTTGCTTCAGTCTCCACCATGATGGGGCCAGTTATAAATCAGACCCTCAGTTCTGTCCAAGTCAAGCTCACCAGCGAACAATGTGCTGTATTTCCTTGTGATGGGGTTTACGTTGTTTTAGCGCTGCCGTAGCTGCTTTCTTCAAGTGAACCTGCTTGAGGTTTTTGAGACTCTTGAGCATTAACAAGCTAGAATTAATCCGACAGTAATATCAATGCCCCAGAAAGGATTAGAAATTTGGAGAATACTGTTATTTGTACACTGAAAGATATGGTTATGGGTATATTCTAAGTTAGTTAAAGTAAGCAGAGGAAAAGCCTGGTTTGGCTTTTGCAATTAGGTACCTAGTAACACGCTTAGCAACATACTTTTGTTTTAATTAGAAACAAGATTGAATAATAGGATATCTCTGTCTAGAACAAAGACTATAGGAAGAATAATGAGCTGGCCAACCAAGTAGCCCGAAGAAGGGTTGAAGATTGTCAAATCTAAGGGAAACTGGGGGAAAGGTAATTCCAGCAGGGGGTGATCTCGACCACCAATTCATGGACCACCGACCCCAATTATACCACCTCCTCAAAAGAATAAGGAGAGCAGCAGTTAAGAAAACAGAGCATGTGCTGTAATTAACATAGTAAACACGGATATTTTTAACAATCATACAGTTGAATAACAATACCTATGGATTAAAAAGAGGAATATGATTAAGATTCCGTGTATAAATGATTGGGTGTGCTGGTTTTGACCTGCCACACATGTCTGCACGCTCATGAGAATAAAGAGAACACCTCCACCTTGTACGTGTGATTGGTAGTAGCATACAGGGTGATAGACCCAGTTTTGGGACAACAATAGCACAAGTAAAAGAATTCAGTGCTTGGAAGTAGATGCATCTAATTGATGTCTCTCTGCAGATTCTCCATCCCCACGTAGAGACAGGGAAAGACAGAGATATGAACTCCCCTGTCGTAACCCAGTGAAATTTTAGGATTTTTATACATCCTAAGATGGAAAGGTGGGACTGATACAGGGGGAAGCAGAAGTAGACAAGAAGCCTTGGTGGTCTCATCTGAGATCTATCCTTGGAGGAGAAGCACTACGTTTATTTCTTCTAACATCTTCTTCTGGCATCTTCTACTAAGAATTCCTTCACTTCTTTCTGAGCCATCTGCTTGGTTCAGGATGCACTATAGCCATTCATTTGCTTTGATCTCCTTCTTGTCACACAGAAAGCCTAAAGACCATGCTGGGGTGACTGAAGAGGCTTTTATGCTCACACTGCCACTAGGTCCAGGCTCCTGGTGAGCAGAATTTCCATCTCAGCAGTAGCTGGGCTGTGGCTGACCTGCTCTAAGAGCAATCTGCACTGTGTCTCCTAGAGAAAAAAGCATCATCTTAAAATATATCTGGCAGAAGGAAAGTGTTAGTGTCCTATCAATCACTGAAATAGCCCTGCTATTAGTGTTACATGGCCTCCTGCCTCTTGAAATAAGGAAACTTTCTGGTTAGACTGGTGGATTATGTACTTAAGCTGCAGAAGTTTATACCAAAAGCAACTTTGTGACACTTGCTTCTCCCTATGGGGCTGACCCGTACCTGTCACCGTG
>WEIS01057088.1:15001-29991 GCA_013389965.1 Todus mexicanus | reverse complement strand
GGGGGGAAGGGGAAGAAAGAAGCTTAACACAATTACTTTTGGAATAGTTCACAAGATTAATCCTTCAAACCTCTGTTTTAATGTTCAACCATATGGTTAGAATTAAAAGGCAGAAAAAACATTTCCACTCCCTCTAAGCAACAAGAAAATCCTCACCTTACTTTCATCCTAACATCCTTCTATAAATGTATATTTTCTTAGGTCACCTATAGAGATTGATGTAAGCACATGTAGGTTTTTGCTGCCTTCTGTTGAAACCTATGCTAAATATTAGGTTTGGAGAACGTGAGATGATGCATGAATCTCTGCCAACAGCAATAGCTATTGTAAAACAGAGGATCAGAAGTTAAAGTCTTGGTGATACCACAGTTCTATGCTTCAGGAATTCCCTGCATTTCATAGACCCAAGTTGGGGCACTTCAGAAAGCGCAGAATTGATTTCTCCATGGTCCTTTTTAGGCATAGCTGTTGATGGTCAAGATAGCATATGTGATTATTGTGGTTCTTGTGGTTGCTACTTAATGTCCACCTTAAAAATCAAAACCAAGATACAGGGTGTTAGAGCATGCCCAGAGAAGGGCAACAAAGCTGGGAAAGGATCTAGAGCATCATTCTTGTGAAGAGCAGCTAAGGGACCTGCGTTTGTTTAGCCTGGAGAAAAGAAGGATGAAGGATGAGGGGAGACCTTCTTGCTCTCAACAACTCCCTGACAGAATGTTGGAACCAGGTGAGGGTGGTCTCTGCTCCCAAGGAACAAGGAACAGAACAAGAAGAAACAGCCTCAAGTTGCACCAGGGGGGATTTAGATTGGACATGAGGAACAATTTCTTCCCCACAAAGGTTCCCCAGGCCTGGCCCAGGCTGCCCAGGGCAGTGGCAGAGTCCCCATGATCCCTGGAGGGATTTCAAAGCCATGGAGATGTGGTGCTGAGGGCTGTGGTTTAGTGATGCTCTGGCAGTGTTGGGTTAACAGTTGAACTTGCCCATCTTAAAGGTCTTTTCCAACCAAAGCAATTCTATAACTTTACACTAGGGCAGCTTGCAGCCACTGAATAGAGAAAAGGAGGAGGAGTATTAATTGCATTGCTGTTTTATGTAATATCAGGTGAAGAACAAGGACCTAGAACAAGGATTTAACCCATTTGTTATTCACATGATAACTTCTGTTACAAGGTAAATGATTTCTCTGGGTCATGGTAGGCAGCTACAGCTTATTCCGTGCAGTTAAGTACCTAACAGATTTGGTTACCTTCCTGTTACTAAAAAATACAGAAGCAGCATCTTCTGAGCATATACTTAGAAATTTGCAGAATCATTAAATATCAGAATTTTGTTTAAGAAAATATGTTTGTAAATATGTTGAATCTAAAGCAGTAAATTTCTAACCCCCACACTTGCTATAAACCATAAAAGCCTCTGCTTTCTTTATGGTGCAAGTAGGTGGTTTTGTATCATTGGAGAAAACTGCGTTGCCATCACCTTTTGTTGCTTATGTGATCTGTGTGAAATGTTTTTCTGGCTCCCTTAGTGGAGAAACCTAATTATCCCTATTTTCTAATTATGTCAACACAATTTCACATATCCTCAGGAGCCAGCATTACAAATTCCTGTCTTTGCAGCATCAACAAGTCTGTCAGCTTATCTGAGCCTTTTACCCTCCTAATGGTGAAGTTAATTCCAGGAGATCTTTTGCCATAGACTACTGGAGGTGCTTAAATAAGCTATCCAACACTGAAAAAAAAAGCACATAAAACATCAACTGCCATGCTTATTTATCCCAGTGAAGCAGACTGTGATGTCCTTACGTCTAAGAGAACGATGTCTGGCTCATGAACCTTTCTGCAAAGTGGAAATGCCCTCAAATGATCAGCAAACTCTGTCCATCTTTTCCTTTGTTGAGAAATAATCTTCTCAAAGTCAGACCTTCTAAAAAAACTAATAAAAAGAGACTTGGCAGGCAGCTTTTTAGCTGTTGTCCGTAAAGGTTGAGTTCTTTAAGTACTGAACCAATAGTTTGATTTTACAACATTTGAAAGTCTCTGCTTCCATGCATTTATGCGTTTGGTTTTGGAAGTGTCAATCTAATGTTCCTACCATGGCAAAGGGAAGGAGAGAAGGTGAGGTGCACGGAGCAGTCACTTCAGATGGGGCCTCCCTGCAAAATCATGAGATATGGGTGAAAACCTATAAAACTTAACAGGTCTCCACATGTATCTTACCTGTTTGGGAGCTCGTCATTTTGCTGGGAACATGCATGTGAGTTTGTCTTATTGGCATGTCCCACCATTGCTCTTGGTTCCATAGAAGACCCTCCACACCATGATACTGGAGGGGACACTAACCTACCTAGGAGGTGATGTTGGCACCAGCAAGTCTATGTTTTGTTCTAGTACCAGAAACTGGACATTGGAACAAGTTCATGCAGACTTTTTGTTTTGGCTTTCTCTTGTCTCCTAAGTTCCCACCTTTCATTCCTCCCCTGCTCCATTCCCACCACATCGAGGGACCAAAATGGTGCCTCATGTCAAGTTGGGGGCGTGTATCTCTGAAGGGTTATTTTGTGTTCATCCTACCAAGCTGTGTCCTCAAAACAACTTGTACCAGATGAACACTATTAGGCCAACTAGAAAGGTGTGTCTTTCGGAGGTATCCAGCAAACGTGACTTTGGAGATGGCTTCTTCGGAGGTATGGACAAGCTTGGGGAAGGGAGTCAATACAAGAGCTTCAGAAACCATGTGGGTGCATTTGGTCCTGTCGCATTTCATGCTCAAAGCATCTTTGTGGTAGTATATTAGCAACATTAATTCATATTTATGTAAAGCTTTAAAAAGGCAGAAACTCTGCACTGGGACGTCTTTGTGCCTACTTTGTCCGGGCAGGAGGACTTGGAAACCACTCAAGAAAGGCTGTTTTCATGAGTGTTAGCTAGAGTAAATCACCTATCTTTAGATAATGATCTAGAAGTGTCACCAATGTCAACCCTTTTATTTATAACCCCCCCAATATTCATTAATTTGATGATTTTTCAAGCTAGTGAAGGATTCTGCTTTCGTTTGCTAGAAATTCAAAGCGCCCACTGGTTGTTAAGTCTCCGCCGCTAGCTAACCCGGTTTTAAAATCTCACCTCGCTTTGATGTGTATGTTAATATTTAGCAGAAGAACAGAGGGAACGCGTCAGGCATGAAAATTCATTTCTGGAATGGAAATAAGAAGGTGTCAGGTGAAGTCACCATGGCCTGGTAGAATTATCCAGCACACAGTTAATGATCTGCCAGCATTTTCTTATGATTTCCTAATTTTAGGGAATTAACTGGTTTGCAAAATGAAGAACGGCTTCAGATGAAAGTAGCTGTTTGAAATTAAGATGAATATGGAATAAACATGCAAATAAGATGGAACAGCTGGCGAGACCTTTATGCGGAGAGTTTAATGATGCTCAGGAATTCTTCTGCATCTGGAAGAGGAGGCTTGGCAGACGATATTGTTTAAAGCTTTGGAAAGCATGCCTTTCTAAAATAGTGATTATTTTATCTTCTTTTTTCTTTCTTTTTTTTTTTTTTACTTTTCCTAGCTGAACCTAGCGTGAAACATAATGTTTCATTAACAGAACAGAGTAAATTAACAAAAGGATTTTGGAATAAGGAGGAAATACTGAATCCAGCTAGGCTGGAAAGAGAATACCACATCCAAGCAGAGAGTGAAGGAAGAAGCTTAGATTTGAACCACAACACTTAGTTAAATTGCAAAGCAAGCCCATGGCTCAGGGTGGTGCCACCTTTTCGAAGTTTAACTTGAGATTTAGTTAGAAATTCAGACTTTGCTGGCTTATTATGTAGCTCTGATCTAGTGATAAGATGAAGAGGAATTTAAGTATGTAGACAAAGAAAACGTTACTCATGGAGTCACCCAAACTTCTTGTATCATCTGCAACCCCAAAGACCTCTCATTTCCAAATTATTTCATCTGAGTCTGATTAACTGTGAGCTCTGAGAGCATTAGAAAACAAAGTGATGAACTATTTTAGATTATACGTGAATGCTCTGTCAAATCCTTAACATTATATCAACATTTTTGCTCCTGAAAAATAGTATTTCAGAGTCATCTTGCTTCTTAGAGCTGGTTGCAATAAAACAGCAATCACTCAGAAATACCAAAGATTACTTGTCCTTTATTGGGAAAGAAGGATGTGCCAGTGAGACTTCTGGTTTTCCTGTACAGTTACCAAATTCCATCTCTTTGGTGGTTTGGGGTTTCCCAGGGATTTGGTAAAAAGAAGTACCAGTTCTGAAAAGTAGGTGCAGTTTTTTGACTGAGCACCACATGATAATTGCTGCTTCATTTTCAAAAGGACTGTAATGCACGTGAATGCCCATTGGAAAATTCAGGACCTTTTTGTGACAGAATTACAAATAATACAACATGACTTTGTAGCTCTCTATTATGCAACAATCTAAATGGTATTAATTGTAAAAACAGGTAGAAGAATCTGTGCTTGTAAAAACCTTGTTCTTGGAAAGAAAGAATATCTTCACCTGGTTCACTGGTAATATTTATAACTTATCTAGAAGCAGAGTGTAATATAAAAATAACATGAGATAGATGCTAAAATTGTAAATACGCTTATTCGTGGTAGTATTACTGCACATTTTAGATTGTTTATCTCCCTATGGCACAGTTTTCCCTCATTATTCTTTCTTTTCTCTACTAGTCTAACACAGGTGGGTTTAACCTTTCGTGTTTTTCTAATATAAAACTTCCTCTTTTTAGTGCCTTATCAGGTTGCACCATCCTTACTTTCCAAGCTGGGTCTGGCTACTCTAAATCCTCATAGTCTGGGCTATGGTTCATGTCAGTATTTTGATTTTTCAGAGAAAAAAGCAAGGATTAAATAAAAGAAAAATCTGTGAATCCTTTTAACTGTGGGAAAGTGTGTCCTTTTTAGGGCAGAAGTGAAATAACGGAGGTACAAGTTTTTCCTGTTATCTCTGCGTTAGTCTGTAGCTAAACAGTAGGATCCTTTCTTCTCCTGCTATCTCTTCCTCACCACTTAGGAGACAGCATCCAGGGACAGGCACACGCATGGCAGCCAGACCTCCGCCAGGGTCTGGAGCTTGTGTTTATATCTCCAGGAGTCCTGTGCTTTCATCCTGGAAAGTATATTTTAATACCAACTTGGACAAAAGCAAAGGAAATAAAACCTTCCCTACAATTTCTTCTCACTTGCGCAAGTTTGGAATGGGAATGGGTGGAAATACTGCTTCTCTTGACCAGATGTAAATCAGTTTTCTCCCCTCTAGCCTCAATATTTTAATAAAAACTAATGTCAGTCCTCTTCAAATACTACCGTGAATGGACAATTTATTGGCAATCTCTGCACATGAGCTGCCAGCATGATGGGGGTTGGCAGGGACCTCTACAGATAATGTCATCCAACCCTCCTGCTCCAGCAGGGTCACCCAGAGCAGGTGGCCTAGGGTCACAGTGTCCAGACGTGTTTGAAATCTTTCCAGAGGAGACTCCACAGCCTCTCTGGGCAGCCTGGCTCTGACACTCTCACAGAAAACTATTTTTTCCTGCTGTTCAGATGGAACCTCCTGGGTTCCAGTTTGTGCCTGGTGCCCCGTGTCCTGTCGCTGGACACCACTGAGCAGAGTCTGACCCCATCCTCTTGCCCTTTAGCTCTTGCTCAGCATTGCTCAGCTCCCCTGTCAGTTTTCTCTTCAGCTGAACAGCCCCAGGGCTCTCAACCTTTCCAGGCCCCTCAGTATCTTCATAGCCTCTGCTGGACTCTTTTCAGTAATTCCTTGAATTTGCTTGATTATTTTTTCTTTTTTCTTTTTTTTTTCTTTTTTTTGGCGATAGTGGAGTACAGAGGGGCTAAAACTTAAGTTTTCAACCTTGATGTATCACTGTGCACATCCCTATTGCTACCAGGCTATGTTGCCCATCTGCTCTGTGATTTCCACCATGGCACTGCTCCTACTTTGGCTTTCCTTTTCCCTCACTCTCATCAGAAGTTCAAGCACCACTCGAGCTCTGTCTCGAAGCTCTCATTCAAGAATGAAGTGGCCTTAATCCTGAAGAGGATTAAGTTACAGTGCACCTAAAGCAATTTAGCTCCTGGGTATGAGCCACTGTAGACGGATGTAGTGGGAGTTTAATTCACGTCCTATGGCTCAGCTGATGGGTGAGTCTCTGTGTGCTTGAATGCTCAGGGTACCATATTCCTTGCAGTCTTTGCAAATCATAGAATCATAGAATTCTTTGGGTTGGAAAGGACCTTTAAAAGTTGTCTATTCCAATCCCCTTGCAGTGAGCAGGGACAGCTTTGATTAGAGCTGATTGCTCAGAGCCGTGACCATCCTTACCTGGAATGTTTCCTGGGATGAGGTATCGACCACCTCTCTGGGCAACCTGGACCATTGTCTCACCACCCTCAGCATAAAGACTTTCTTCCTTCTCTCTAGTCTAAATCTCCCTCTTTTAGTTTAAACCTACCACTCCTTGTTCTGTCACAACAAGCCCTGCGAAAATGTCTGCCCCCATCCTTTCTGTAGGCGCCTTTGAGATACTGAAAGGCCGCAGCAAGGTCTCTCTGCAGCTTTCTTGTCTCCAGGCTGAACAACCCCAACTCTCTCAGCCTGTTCTCACAGCAGCTGAGTTCCAGCCCTTGGATCGTCTTTGTGGCCTCCTCTGGACCTGCTCCAACAAATTCACATCCTTCTTGTACTGAGGACTCCAGAGCTGGACCCTTCCTGGCTGATTTGTGATATCTTGGTTTTGTACAAGTTGCTCTTGCAAAGAGGCCTTCTCCCTAGGGTTGTCTGCATGGGGTTTTTACCCTCTTCTGAACCCTCTGGTTAAGCCCTGCACTTTGGAGTGTGATGTTCAGGTGACAGATGGAAACAGCAGAAAGATGGGAGAGCACTTGGGCTGCTTGGAGGAACACCTTTTGAGTAAGCCTTGGGGCAGAGGTTGCCTTTCATCTCATGGGCTGTGCTGTGGTCATTTTGCTGTACTAGGAGTGTGAAATTTGAGACTGAGGGTTGCCATCCCAGATGGTATCACATCAGAACTTGACCAGTTAGTGAAGAGAAATCCACCTCCTCTCTATAAATCAGTTAGACATGGAGATATTATATATATATATATTTATCACTGCATGATAATACCTTTTTTTTTCTTGAATAGGATTTGAAATGGCAAAGATCCTCCTGCCCTGCCACTGACTACTTTGAGATCATTTTGATACAGAGACAACAAATGCTTATGACAATAATGAACATAATGTAGAGATAAAAAATTTGCAGGATTCTTTTTTTTAAATTTAATTTGGCAAAAGAGGAATTGATTGAGATGCTGGAAATGGTCACCCCAAATCTGTACACCAAAACTCCCTGTATATTACTTACTGTCAGGACTTTGATGGTACATTGTGTTGAGTGTGGGTGGGCTTTGGTCACCTTCGTCCATTTATGCAACCATGAACACCGCACTTGAGCACCACGCACAAATCAATCCAGCATGTTTCCATTTTGCAATGTGAACTTTCATAGAGAAAACAAATTACTAGCAGGAAATGTTTGTCACTGCAGGACGACGCAAAGATGAGATGATCTGTCAAGTCCGTTGACTTAATGCATGAGTGCCGTCAACCTGCTCGGAGTGACGAGGCATTTGCAAACAAATGATGCAGCCCAGGGAACATCGTCACTCTCTGGTTTTGTGTTAGGACATCATTTACATTCCAAATGACACAGAACACTGCCACGGTCTGAGGGGCCAGGGAAAGCAAATGGGATGATGTGAATTCATTAGGAAGTGACTCTGGCCAGAGTTGAGAGTGATTGATGAGCAATTAAGTGGCAGGGTTCCAGCAGTAGCCCACAGCTTGCTGCGAATGCTCAAGAGGACATATATTGTGGATTTTTCTGCTTACGGTGATAGAAATGGGTTATTTACCCTTCTGATGGTGTTTATCCAGAAACAGTGATAAATAAAGATTTCTTCTTTCAAGACGCCGGTTACGATGAGTTCAAGCAAGAAAATGTGTTATTACTGTTGAAGTTGTCGTAGCAATTATTAATGCGTTTTGGTCTGGATATTAGCATTATTCCCATTTCTTCTCATCATTCTTTGATGCTGCAAATAATCACTTTAAAGTGGCATTTCGTAACTTTTGTGTCACTTGCCTCTGCTGTTTTTTGTCCCTTCAAACAGGTGAGCGCACTTGAATGCTACTGGGAGCCTGCGCCAGGGAAAGCAGCACCTTTCCCTGCACTTCGAGTTTGGAGGGATTGACTCCAAAGTTAGTCACAGAATCCCAGCATGATGGGGGTTGGCAGGGACCTCTGGAGATCATCTTGTCCACCCCCCCTGCTCCAGCAAGGTCAACCAGAGCAGGAGGCCCAGGATCACCTTATCCAGGAGTGTTTGGAATCTCTCCAGAGAGGAAGACTCCACAACCTCTCTGGGCAGCCTCCGGCAGGGCTCTGGCATCATCGCAGCAAAGAAGTTTTTCCTCCTGTTCAGATGGAACCTTCTGGGTTCCAGTTTGTTCCCATTGCCCCTCATCCTGTTGCTAGGCAGCACTGAGCAGAGTCTAGCCCCATCCTCTTGACCCCCAGCCTTTAGCTCTTGCTCAGCATTGATCAGATCCCCTTTCAGTCTGCTCTTCTCCAGCTGAACAGCTCAGGTCCCTCAGTCTTTCGTTGTCACAGGGATACTCCTGCACTCAAGTCAAGTGTTTTTTTATGTCTGTGTCACCAGAGCCAATGTCCCACTGCTTGGAGTAGATCGACAGAGTAACTGTGGCACTTGTGAACACACAAGAGAAGAAATTTGAGAGGTAAATCCTGCATCTGTCCATCTCAATGATACACCCACCTTTGGGACTGCTGACTGATGAAAATAAGCGTTGTGCAGGAGAGCTGATGGTAATCGACACCCTGTGAGCTTAAATCAAGGAGCCAAATGAATTTTCCCAACCCACTAAACTGGTATCAATAGTGACAAGTAGCAAATTGGACTGACCAACATTCCATAGCCTAAAACTCAGGCTGGAATGATGGAAACATGCTGTTTTGTGTTGTTGCCTCTTATTTTTCAACAGTGTTGGATATGCTCTGACAATATTTGCAGGAAGCTGAAGGTTCCAATGATTTGGACCCTGATGCAAATTTAAGTTTGGGATTGTTTATTTTTCCAAGTTACTTTGTTCTAACAAGTTTTTCTAGTAGGACATTAATAATGTTTTTCATTTACATGACGCTTTTTTGTTTCATTGAGTACTACCGCTTTGGTCATGTCTGCAGCTCTCCTGCATGGCATTTCTGTTTTAATTGAAGTAATGAAAAGCAGAGAAACAAAGTGACTTCTGTAGGGGACAGGTCGAGGCAGCAGCAAGGCTGCACCTGTATCATACTGGTACCTACCGGTGTGCTGAAAGATTTGGGACCACCTGAATGTGCTGTATGTTCCTACAGCCACATGTTGGGTTTGAAGCAGTAGACTTGGAGGTCCCTGTGTCTTTTTCATTCACATCTGTCCCAAAGGTGTTCTCACAGGTAATTATATAAATAGCCTGCTCAATTCGAGTTAGTTGTGAAAGCAGTATTTACTCAATTTCAGCTTGTCAGCACTGCAAGTGCTCTGTGCCAGATTTGGGGACTGTTGTGTAACCAGACCTCATAAGCAGTAGTAGGGTATTCCATGTCATGAAGTAATGAGTTCCTAAGATGTCTTTGCAAGCTAGTATAGGATTAAACTAGCACCTCAAATCCTGGGTTCAGTTTTTGGCCCTTCACTCCAGGAAGGACACTGAGGGTCTGAAATGTGTCTGGAGAAGGGGAGGTTTAGGTTGGACATGAGGAAAAATGTCTTCCTCACAGGCTGCCCAGGGCAGTGGCGGAGTCGAGTCCCCATGATCCCTGGAGAGGTTTCAAAGCTGTGGAGATGTGGTGCTGAGGGCCATGGATTAGTGATGCCCTGGCAGTGCTGGTTAATGGTTGCACTTGATGATCTAAAAGGTCTTTCCAAACTGAACACTTCTATGATTCAAAGCAATAAGCCAAGAGAATGGTTTGATAGTTGATACAGAGCAATGGTTAAGCAAGTGAACCTTTGATGTGTATGAAAGATTGAGCATGTGGTTTCCCGGAAGAAAATTTACCGTAATAATGAATTTTGGAAAAAATCCTTTCCTCTGCTTAAAGTGAACCCACTGTCATGGATGGGCTCCTGTTTGACGTGAAACTTGGGTGTTTTCTTCAGGTATGTACTCCTGCAAAGTTCCCCTCAAATATACATTTGTTTTGTAATATTTTCAGGGAAGTAACAGGAATGCTTTGTTTTGTATCTATCAAATGTACTTCAAAACACTGACTGTGGAGGATCTCCTTTGTGATCCCAAGCGAGAACTTTGAATTCAAGAGCAGCAATGGTGGTTTAGTTCTCAAGATTGCAAAAATTATGGAGAGAGTGTGCTTTATGTTGCTTTTAGGCAGAGGGTGAGTGAACAATCTGTGCTGGGCATGCATGCACCTTCATAAGCTGCAAGAAGACTATGTGATAGGGAGGACAGAATGGACTGAGGCCAGGAATATGGGTTATATCGAACATATAACTGATCCTACTGCTGGTGCAGCTCCTTCGCTTCCCTCCCATCTCTCTTCAGATCCAACCAGTGAACCCCAAACCTCTTCCAACTGCTTACCAGCTAATCCATTTAAAATGACAAGTGGGGAAACAGTGGTGTTGAAATGAAGCTGTGGTTCTGCAGGAGAGGCAGTGTGTAAAGCCCCTGCGTTCTTCTCCATTATGTCTTACAAATAACGAGCCACGGAGGGCAGGTCGGCGGCGAGGATAAGCGTGTTCAGAAATAGCACTTAGAACACTGTTCTAACATTAGCTTTCTCCAGCACAGCTTGGCAGCGCCGGCTGAGCCGCTGCTTTGATGAGATACAACCAACAAGCAGACTCAACCCTCTTTTACACTCGTACAATAGTTGCTTTGTGTCCTGGGGACTATCTGGATCCAAGTCCTTTTGTGGAATCTCAAGTTAAGGGAAAAATGGGGTTTGAAATAGAGATTGAAATGCAAAAATTTACCTTTTGGCTTGCATAAAATGCACTGGAAAGCGTTCTGTTGAGTGATACCAAATCAGTTCCACGGCATCCTGATTTTCACTTTAAGTTCTTCTGTGTTGAAAGAAAAGCAGAACATGGACTAAGAAGAGGTTGGGAATCCATAGTCTTCAGGGAACTTTTTGTCCTAAATATCAAAGAGATTTTCTAAATGATTGAGATTTTCTTCACAATTCAGGATAAAACATCACAATATAACATGAACCAAAATTTTCTTGCACCCAAATTGGTTTTGACTTTTCATTTCTCCACTAGTCACTAGGTTTTGGGTCAATTTGGAGGAAGATTTCCCCTTAGTTGTGTCTTGGCTGCTCTACTGTACATGGGATTGCATCCTCTGTTTAAGACTTTTTCCCTCCATCTAATGCTTTGTAATTTATTTTCAGACCCTCTTTGTCTCACAGTCCTCTCTTCTAGCAATTCAGCAGGGGCATTGCCAACATTTTTGTTTGATGTTCTTGTGTACTCCTCAGCATTTAGTTCATTCACAAATATTTCAGAAATGTTGGCCTCGGCACAAAAAAAAGAGAAAAAAAAAGCAATTAAACCATTTTTCAATATTTTGTTTTTCCCTTTAGTTCATATCTGACAGATTTCTGTTCTCCTCTTCACTGAATTAACAAATTCACAAAACCCTTTTGGGCTGGTAAGACACTTCTGCAGCTTTAGTTCGTCTCAGCTCCAGGTCTTCTAGCAAGGTGCACAAGAATTGGCTTTTGCTTTGTCTCACCAGTCCCTTGGTATTTCTTTTGTCTTCTGTTTGCCCCATCTCTTAGTCTTTTGCTTGATTTCAACAACTCCTCAATCTGCAAAAATCTTGTCAACTGCTACCTGCTAGCGTTTGATTTTTATTTTACATAGCTCAAATCCTCTCTATTGAACCAGTAGCCCATTGGGGTTATTTTTTGATGTACTGGAGCAGGTCTACATCATGTCCTTTCTTTCCCAGCAGCATCAGAAATGGTTCCCTAAAGTGTTCTGCTCTCCTGTTTTTTTTATCTTTTTCTCCAGAATTGGTAAATACGTGATTTACTTGTTATCCTGCTCTAGCATCCTTTTAAATTTTCAAGTTTTCTGACAATTTTTTAGTGCTATTCATGATTGTATGTCAAATACGGAGGTCTTCTATAATGCTGTCACTTGCACTTCCTTTCAAGCAATTCCGAGGCTTATTTCAGAGTAACTGGGCTTTTAATGGGCCATGGAAGCCAGCCTGTGTCCTTCCCAACGTATGGCAGGCTGGTGACTTGCTCCTTGTACTTTCCTTCCCCATGCTTCGGACTTTCTGGCCACAGAGTCTTTAAAATTGCTGCTGTAATAAACTCCTAGCATAGTGCAAGCATCATGTGCAGCTTTCCCTGTATCAAGGGGATTCAGCCTCTCACGAGTTGGAGGCAACCAAGGTCTGTGGCGTGCTGCTTCCTCATGGTGATGGTTCTTCAAATATAGAGTGATCATGATGGTAGCTGATATTTATAGACATATCTATAGCGTAGGTTGAAGCAGAATTTCTTTCTTTCAAGGGGTGAGGAGCATTTTCAAACACAGCAAAGAGAAAGCCCTTTTGGGTGCATATGCCTTTTCTCTATCATATATTCCCAGCGTTTCTTTTTGCTGGGAAAGAAAGTTAATTTCTTTAAGTCAGGATCATCTCCATACCAGCCTGGTGGCTTAGACGCAGGATGCGACCTCTTGGTCCTTGTGATGCCTTTTTTATTTTTAATTCTAAAAAATGCATATCCGTATTCCTTAATAAGTTTCCACAAAACACCTCAGGTTTATTACATACCAGAAGGATTTAGAATTTTCTTCCAATTTCTCTAATGGTGTAATGTTTGTTTCTACAGTTGCTCATTTTGCTGTTTTGCAGGCATGATGCCTGTGACAGCTTAATATCTGTGATACCAAAATGCAGTGGAGGCGAAGGCAGATTTTTAACACCTCAGTATCATCAGAATTGTTACTATTCGCTATTTTAAATCAACATTTAAGCATATTTCCTTAGAGAGCAGCAGCTTGCTAAGCACACGTTACGGTGTAAATGGGTGTCATTGTTGTTAATGATGGGCAACACTGGCTGCTCCCGTGTAATTAAAAATACCACTGACTATCATAACACATGCAGTTGCTTAAACATTTGCCTTGGTGTTGTTCAACCCTGAATGGCTGAGCAGCCAATTAGTTATTGAGGAGACGTGCAGCAAACCAGAAAATAATCATGGCAACAACCTGACATTGCATCAATTAACTTGTCAGCATAACTCAAAGCAGCAATACAAATATTGCAGAACATTGTTAAGACAATGATAATTCTGTGTTTGTCTCTGGTAGTGGTTTTCTTTCCTTCTCCAAAAATGTACCTTTCATACCATTCTCTGGGAAAACTGGAGGAGATGGAGAGCTCTGGTCACAATTTGTGGTGGCGGATAAGCTCAGGGACGTGCTGCCACCTGGTCCACCCGTGACAGATTGAG
The DNA here is from genome assembly GCA_013389965.1 of Todus mexicanus. Classification (NCBI taxonomy): domain Eukaryota; kingdom Metazoa; phylum Chordata; class Aves; order Coraciiformes; family Todidae; genus Todus; species Todus mexicanus. The sequence goes on along the minus strand of WEIS01057088.1, from coordinate 16,371 downwards.
CACCCAGGGATGCTTTGGGTTGCTGTGTCATTAAGCCAGATGAGCTAATTCTACTTATTGAGTTCATGAGGATCAGCTGAAAGCAATTTTGTACAAAAATGTGTATATACTGTACTTCACCTTTACCTGTAAGTGTGATCATGGAGTTACCTGTAAGTAGGATCATGGAATTGTTTTTTTAAAAGAAGTTTAACTCCCTTGTGTGTGCTCTGTCTTTCATGCATAGGTCATCTTTAATTTCACAGCAAACAACAGCAGGCAAGTTTCTCGTGGTGTTTAGGCTCTGTTTCTGTAAGTGTTTCATCAAACCACTATGAGTTTATTCCAGGTAAAGTTATGTGTCTTCAGGTGCTCTTGAACAGCATCCAGTGCGGCCTGGACTTGGCTGTTGTGTTATACTCTGCAAAAAGGACCTGTAGCTGTGTTTTCCAGCATGTTAAGGTTCTTACTTTCCCTTTCCCATCCAGCAATGCTTAGTAGTATTTCCTAGTGGACCTGAAGCATTTGAACATCCTGTTCAACATCTTTGTCAATGACATCAATGACGGGACAGAGTGTCTTCTCAGCAAGTTTGCTGGTTATATGAAACTGGGAGGCTTGGCTGATATACCTGAAGGCTGTGTGGCCATTCAGCAAGACTTGAACAGACTGGAGAGCTGGGCAAGGAAGAACCTAATGAAGTTCAACAAGAATAAGTGCACCTGGGAAGAAATGCATCAGTACAGATTAGGAGGTGATCTGCTAGAGAGCAGCTCTATGGAGAAGGACTTTGGAGTCCTGGTGGACAAGCTATCCATGGGACAGCAATGTGCCCTTGTGGCCACGAAGGCAAATGATATCCTGGGATACATTAAGAAGAGTGTGTCCATCAGATCGAGGGAGGTTCTCCTCCCCCTCTACTCTGCCCTAGTGAGACCTCACCTAGAGTATTGCGTCCAGTTGTGGGTTCCCCAGTTCAAGAGGGACAGAGATCTACTTGAGATAGTCTAACGGAGGGCTACAAGGATGATTAAGAGACTGAACAGGTGCCTTATGAGAAAAGGCTGAGAGATCTGAGGCTTTTTAGTCTGGAGAGGAGAAGGCTGAGAGGGGTTCTAATTAGTGTGTATAAATATATGAGGACTGGGTATCAAGAAGAAAGGGACAACTTCTTTTCACTTGTGCCCTGTGATAGGACAAGGGGCAATGGATGCAAGCTAGAGCATAGGAAGTTTCACCTCAACATGAGGAAGAACTTCTTTACTGTAAGGGTTACAGAGCACTGGAATAGACACCCCATAGAGGTCGTGGAGTCTTCTTCTCTGGAGACTTTCAAGACCCGTCAGCACGCATTCCTTTGTTACCCTCCCTAGATTCTATGGTCCTGCTCT
>WEIS01057086.1:42502-76709 GCA_013389965.1 Todus mexicanus | reverse complement strand
TTCTCCTTTTCTTTCTTTTCTTTGTGCCCAGGTCTTCTTCTATGACGCCTCCTTCTCCTATAGCTCTTCGGCACATGGACCCCAATGTAGATGGTGTGATGACCTGGGGAACGCAAGCACAGCAAACATTAACTGTGGATAGTTTGTGCATCACCGGCCAACACAGGTCACGCTGTCTTTCATTCTAACAGGCAAGCGAAGGGCCTTTCTTTGCTGGCCTAACATTAATTAGTGCTGTGTTTCTTGCCTCCAAACATGAGCTGGGAGCTCTTTACCCACCACTTGGATAAGTATTTTTTGTACAACCATTTCTGAGAGCTCTTGCCCGTGCAGACTCTGATGATTATTCGGCCCTTGTGACTCATTTAAAAATAAAACCCACAGAAGGCCACCAGACTCATTTTGGTTGGATTTGATGATCTTAAAGGTCGTTTTCAACCCTTATGATTCTATGCAATATTGCAATATTGACTGCAGTGCTCTCCAAAAACACCCTACATTAATTTCTCCGTCTGTTTCACCCAATACATTGGCTGGCCTTAAGACCTACCTTCTGCAAACTGATCCAGCCTAACTGAAGAGCTTAGAGCAACACAACTTACATCACTCGACTGCAGAGCCCGTTGTGTAACAAGCGTCAAAGCACCATCAGGCTGTTATTCTAACGCAGCAGCTGAGGAACGGCTGCTAACACAAGTTACTGTAAACTTCAAAGTGCTCGACACTTTCCAAAATAAAAATGAAGTCATAAAAAGAGTAAGTGCCAGATTTCATACGCCGACCGTAAACACCGAGTATTGCCTGGCCATTTCACCAAGACTTGCACTTCGAGCTAAAGCACTTAAACTACACTTGCCAACTGTTATGTCTTTTTGAGGACTTCGACAAAAATGGTTTATTTTCAGGGCTTTTCTGCATGCCTACCAAATTGGGATAAATACCTTTCCTTGTACTTACAGGAAGCATTTAGAGTACTTTTCTGCGCCCAGATAATTCAGACATCTTACTGTGCACTTTAAAAACAACTTCTACAGATGTAACTCTTGACAACCGATAGCTGTATTCTATACTTTGGACCAAATTTCTCTGCTCCTGTGTCTGTGCAGCCAAGCAGAGAGTTTCAGATAAACACGCCGCCGCTCAGCAGCTTCACAGTTCCAGAGGAACCACCTATTTGCAAGACGTGGGAAGCTGCTCTGGAAATGCCAACGCAAGAGTAAAGCTGGACTCTGCATCCCCCAGTTAACTTCGCTGCCAAACACGCATCTCTTAACTCCTCGCCGCGATAAATTCAATCTTTGAGACTGAACAACAGACAACTTAAGGACAAAACACCCGACTTCCATAACAAACTGAGTTTTTGATGAAAAACAACCCTGCATTTGCTGTTTCAAACCCCACGCGCTCTTGAGGCCAGTGGTGAAGTCTGGAGAGTCCTTCATGTTTTTTGCATGTGAATTTTCATATTGAAAGCGTCCAAGGTGTTTTTAAAAGCTGCTTGACCAGAGCGGCCCTCCTTCATAGCAACTTGAAAACAGCTAACTGAGCTCCCCAGGGCCTTGCGAGTAACGGAATGATGAGCTGCATGTGAGGATGGGGCCAGGACCTCATGAAAACAGCTCATGTCCTATGCACATTAGACCATCTCTCATCCCCATCTACGTAGGTGCTCTACAGCCCAGAACGATTAGATCACAGATTGCCAGGAGCAGCTCCTTTGGAGTATAAAAAAGTATTTAAAAGCATCTGGAAAAGGCTTCTTAAATCCCGCTTCCTTCATTCTCAAAAAGCGACAAAAGGAAAAGATAAAAATAAAGTGTTCTCCAAGATGATCATTTGAAAAAATACATTCAGCCATAGAGCGGCATGAAGTGGGACGCATTTTGGCTCCAAAGTAATTCATTCTGCGGAAATTGGAATAGAAAGCAGAGGCTTATAAAGAGATTCCCATCATCCTCGCAGGCGTGATGGTGTGACAGTGCCTGGGATGGCCCTGAAACAGAGCCCACCACCCTTCTGGTGGCCAGAGTGCTGCAGCAAGCTCAAGGTTACCTACTGAATGTCTGTGCTATCAAGAGATAAACCAACAGCTATAAAGGGTTAGAGAGAATCTCTTTGAGTGCAGCTACAGTTACTTTTTAGCCAGAATTACCTATGCTGAGATCATATAATCATAGAATAGATCATAGAATCAAAGAGATATTAAAAGTTCACCAATACACGCGCATCTCCTGCTGCTGCCAGTGCCAACAGCTGTTCCCCTGTCTGGTACAGTACCAGGCACTAATAACTCGCCATCTCAGAGAGCAGGACAGGAAAAGAAACAGAAATCCGGGGTCAAGCAAGGTCCAAAATCACAACTGTGACAGAAGAAAAGGAACGTGCACCTGGTGCCTCCAGCCCAGCATGCCAGCACCGTGAGAAACAGGCTTACACCACAGAGGGAACGGGCAGAGCCGCAAAGCTGGAGACACCTGCAGCGAGACCTTGCAGATCAACACCTGAAGGTACAATTCAGATCTCGCGTGTCAAAGGAAAGCAGGAAAGCTGCTCCAGCAGCTGGGCACATCAGCTTTAGTGCGGCAGATGGCAGAGGTGGAGAAGGGGAAATCTTCTCGGAGCTGTAGGGCAGCCCCAGGACAGATGGGGCAGTGCTGGCTGTTCCCAAGGGATTCCTACAGCTAGGATCGCATCCAAAAGCCAGGTGGAAAAGGACGGGGTGATCCCGGTATCTGTATTAAAACAACGTCCTCCTTTGCATCCCTTTAACTCTGCAGTCGGCTTGACAACAGAAACACATCATAGTAAGCCTGTAGTCTTAATACTTTAATATGCTGCCAACAGAACTGGACAATCTCTTTAATCTTTTGACCACGTGTGTGCAGTACAGATTTTGGTAATATGAAACTAAGTTGTATAGACACAGGCAAACATCTGCATTACTTAGCTGCTTTGCCCTATTCCGCAAGGGAGACTTACTTAATGTTGAGTTTTATTCCCAACCTCCCAGCCTGTTCGGGGAGGCCAAGCAAGACGTTTTCCTTTTCTGCGTACTTCAAGTGCTTGGCATCTGTTTATATTGTTGTAAACGCTGAGATAAACTTCTAGGCTCCCTTCCCAAAGCGCCTGGAAGGAAACAATTGACACATACTCTCAATGCCCTGGGTTTCTGAGACATTTCCTACTCACCGGGGTAGCAGAGCCTTTCCCATGAGAACCACTGCCTGCAAAGGGGCAATGCCTGATAAATTTAATGTGAGATACAAGCACCGTGTTAATATCCTGCTGAACTCCTCCCAGTAATTCAGGTCCTGCCCAGCTGTAACTTTTTCATATACTGACATGGGCCAGTTGCCAGTTTCCTCCTGTGGCCCCTACTGCGTTCCCAGCCTCTTCTGGGGGCTGCTCCCACCGCCCTCCCCCAGGAAAATCATCAGCCTCTGAGTGCACCTCATTAATTTTCAGAGCTGTTTTGGCTGACCAGAGGCATGTATTTCATAACACTGAAATCCCCCAGGTAAGATGCACAGCGAGACCTTCAGGTCAAAGTGGCACCTTTTCTATCCTAAAGGACAGCAGTGGGTCGCAGCTTCCTTGAACTTACACTTGCTGCAGCTACAACTTTCGAAGCTTCTTGTGCCTGAGGAGAAACTTTACTGTGCACCAAATTCAGAGCAGAATTGTTTCATCTGATTATTAACAGAGCAAGAAGTAGGCATCATTACAGAGGTATTTTTCCCCTGGAAAAATTCTGTTTGAGACCACATCTTTTGCTTTATTAAGAGCTATTAAAGAACAGCAGCTCATGATTCAGAGTCCAGATTTAGAGCTTGGGCACAGGAGACTCCCTGAGTCAGTTCTACTGGTGAAAATGCACTCTTGTATTACCCAATCTAAGCTCTGTCCAATGTAACATTCCCTCCCTGTCTGCAAGAATATCTGCCCATCTCGTGTCTCCATGCTGGCCAAGCATGGTCTTGCTGACGCTGTGGGAACAAAACTATCTGAGTCTTAAGTGGTGCGCATCATGCAAGCTCAACCAGCCACCTACATTGTTAGAAACACATGGATCTGCTGATGCTCCAACACAGGCAGCAGATGACAAAAGACACCTATATAGACAGAAATCCACAGGTCAAGTTTGTTTCCCCAACTAGTTCTGGAACCACATTTGCCTTAAAGAGCATTATCGCTTTCTACCGCATCCTTGGTAACTAAGCGGTTCCTGCCAGAAGAGTCATCCAGAACAGACCTGATGGATGTGTGATGCACCTATAGGGACTTGTAGAGCTCGGGTTCCCCATGAAGTCTGTATTTAGATGATTCTGGGGAGATTTGTCCTGCAACAACAGTCTTTCCACTCTTTAAAGAAACTGGTGACAGTGCAATGGCTTTTGTGTCACAAACCCAAAACTTGGACATTTGGAGAAAGGAGTCAAAAGCTACAGGATCAAACAATAAAGTCTGCCTGGTGCATAGTATCTAAGAAGGAATGCCTTCCACATGACCAGGGTTGTTGAGACTTAAGAGCCTGGTCAGACTAGCCCATGAAGAATTGCACACTGGCACCTTAGAAGGAAACTAGATCAAAACCTAATATTAAAAATGTATAAAGCCATGAAAATGAGCTGAGTATTAGCACTTTTCACCTTGCCCTTGTCTTCATTTTCAAGGCTCCTTTCCAAAGAACCAGGAGAATCACAATACACCCGACTAGGCTTGGAGAGGCTCCTGTGATTACAGCTGACATATCTACACTACCAGCCTCTCCTCCACAAGCTCTGGCCACTCGTGTCTCCTGCACTGGGCAGCCAGGCCTGCAGAGAAGATCAGACAGGTATTTCAGGCCACCCAAACGAAGGGCTTCATCCAGGATGCCCCAACCATTTGACTCCGGACCTACAAGAAGAGAAAGGCAAGTGAAGGTCTCCTCTGCCCATTTCCATAGCTCATACCTGGATAGCATGGAAACGCAGCACACCCCCAGGGTGGCGAAGCTTTACTTCCTGATGTGGCTTCTGAGACATCCCAGGAGCATTATGGTTTTCGCTCCTACCACTAACGAGTTGCCAACTTTATGAAAACTGGCTCCATAGTGACACCTGACATTTAAGAATCTGCACCTATTGCAGCTCCGGAGCTGCACGAGATGGGCAGGAGATGCAGCTTCATCAGCAGAAGATGGTACGGCACAAATTGTGGCCAAGAAGGTGGTGTCAGTGTACGGCAAGCACCCAGCGAGACGCGGCACCAGCCAACACGCCGCTGGGATTACAGCCTGGTTAGCGCAGCTTTTAGCCGCTGCTTTTCAGCCCTGGGGGGGGTGGCAGGAAGGTACTTCCCACTTCATTTGAGAATTCAAAGAAATAAATGACAGAAAAAGCTGATGGCCCAGAAGGACAAATAAATCACAGGGATGATCCATTTTAAAAGGGAGATACTAAAAGTAGCACTAAGCAAGCCCCAAACTAAGCCCTGCTTAATTTCAAATCAGCTCAAGAAATAAGACCAAAAGGCCACGCCGTCACGTGCCCAGTGCCCTCAACTCTACCTGATTCTAAGGGGGTGGAAGGTGCTGGTGCTGGCAGAGGAGCAGGCTCTCCACCCTGACCACCTCCACCTTCTGAGGACTCACTCTGCACACCCAGGTGCCGATACGATGGGACCCTCAGCCTGCACACTGGTGGAACAGAAGCGACTCTCCAGCTCCCTTCCACACAGTCGTATTCACCTAAAAGTTTCCCAGGAGCGATCTGAGAGAGCATTAATTTACACACATGTGAAAACAACCAATGAAACCAACAGGCAAAGGGGAATGTTTTCAGTGATACCTGAGGAAGATGTGGATTCTGTGTAGGAGAACAGACACAGAAATTCACAGACCTGTCAGAAAGAAGGTGATGATTTTTCACAGCACTGTGTAAGAGCCAAGTACAAGTCCCATTAACACAGATATTGAAACTCATAAGAAAACCAAACCATAACCAACCCTCTAGACGGGACAATCAAGACTACTCCAGGGTCACCACTCCCTCCTTGCTGGGTTTTCAGAACATCCTGATATTCAAGTAACTGATTTTCCAGGCAAATAAAAACTTATTGATCAGGTAAACAGCAGAAAGATTCATGGAGCACGTTGTTTGTTGAAATCTGGGTGAAACCTGAACAAGATAGTATAACCATTGGCAATAAATCAGATCCAAATCCCTCCTGTTCCTCACTGCAAGCCACAAAAAAGATGCATTTCCCTTCAAAGAGGGGGTAGCCTGTACAAACAGAACTGACTTTGCTCTTAGTCTCACAGTCATGATTTTATTACCGCTCAAACATCCGTGTACGTCTTAGAGTGGTGATGTTTGGGCATGAAACTACCTCTCCGCAAGAGGCTCCCATGAAGGGAACCCAAGGTCCTTTGAGGGACAGAGTGCAGACGGCCACAGAAGCAGCAAGAGCAGTTGGACGAAGGATGTGAGGTAAGAGGCTAGCTGGAGAAGCAGGATAAATCATGTCTGTATGGAAAAAACTGGAATAAAGCAACACAGGTCTGTAATCAGGTAGCTGAAAAAAAATGAGATCAAGAAACTAATTCTTCCACGGTATGTGGGAGTTGGCCAAAGAAAAGGGCGAGTGTGAAGCCATCAGGTTCCAACCCATCAGGACCAACAGAGCTCTCTGATTCTGCCAGCTCTGACAGAAGAACCCTGAGTTCACGGCTAAGATGAGCAAGGACCCAACAGCAGCAACGAACATGCAGTTACTTAAACAAGCAGGGAACTCCACCAAAGATCACTTCATGCATTTGTATTCCTGTACTTCACATCTAAATACGCCGCCCTTCACTGAAATCACTCCAAGGGGCAGGGAACTGAGCTGTGCAGGGCAAACCAGCATGCAAATCAGATTTTTTTTGGTCTTCTTTTGCAACAGCAGGTTTCTAGAACTTTAATCTTCAAAAGGTCAGTTTAATCTTTCTGTAAAGTGACCTCAGCAGTCTTTAAAAGGTTCCCACGTAACAACACTATAGTTAGCCAGAAGGAAAGTCTTCCTCGCCATCTGTCTAAAGTTTGCACTTCTCAATTTCAAACATACGATCACCCATTCCCTGTCGATGACCCAGACATGACCTGCCAGACTCCTCCCAGGATTCTCAGGCTGCTCCAGTGAAGCATGTTTGGAAGGGGAGTTAGCACCTTGCCCTGAGGAAAGGCGGGGATACAAAAGATGGAGCCCACATAAAGTCAAGTCAAGAATATTTAAAGAGGAAAAGAAAACGAAAAACATGAAATGAGGCCTCTCTTTGACTTCCCGATGATCCTACAAACTCTATTTAGAAGGAGCAGACCAAGTTAGTCACCAAAAACTGCCCGGGAACAGCTAGAAAGAAGCAGAAGATGAAGCCCAGACAACAGACATTGATGACAGCTATAAGGTACTGCTCCCTGAAAGGGAAATGCTAGGAACTTGGCAATGAACTCACAAGTGGATGTTGCTTAGATGGAACAATAAACATGTGTTTGGGGTATTCTCACTGAGCTTTACATAAGACATTGCGAGACTCTTACCCACAACCCCATAAGCTGCTTTTCTTTCTCTCCTTTGGAGCCGTGAGAGGTTACAGAAGCCACCGAACCTGTCCTGTTGTGATCTGATCTAATCTGGCCAGCACTGCTTGGATTCCACAGAAAGAAGAAGAAGACTTTCAAAACACGGGGCTCTGAGGAACTGCGCTGGACTGCTGAAGTTTCAGGCCAAGCTGTTGGGCAGCATGGTACCTTTGGATTTTCTGGCATCTGCCTCGAGCACTGCCCAACAAAACCAAGAAATGTAACTGCAAAGTGCCAGGCAGAGATCCACCTAAAGCACCATCCTGTTCCTTTGGGCTTGCCAAGTGCCAGGCAGTTCACGGGAAGTCCTCATAACTCTGCGGTACTGCATGGGTAGGGAAACAGCCCCGCTGCGAGCGAACCTTGACTCCAAGGCTGCAGTTCTAATTAAAGTTAGAGAGGCCACGGTGTGTTTTATGAAAGGCAGACTGCGGCCGGAGCCAGGGTTGCTTGAAGGCCGAGCTGCTGCCAGCGGGGCACCACGAAGGAATGCAAACAACATGGTGCTCACTGGCGGGAGCTCCGCTCACACAAAGGCCTCCTGATGCCTCTCCAGCAGCACAACGCTTCCTTCAAGGAAGCGCCCGAGCTTCCTATGTCCCTTCTCAGTCCTCTTTCACTGCTAAGCAAGTTCTCATGGTGTTGCGCAACCAGATCTGGCCTCCCCAATGTGTTTTGTGTTACCTTTTGGTTTTAAATGCCCCAGAAAAACTGAGGAAGAGTCATCAGTCCATCTGAAGACTGAGTAAAAGCTGAATCGGTTCTTCAATCTCCATCCTGAACCATCATAACCAGTACTAATGTACCTTAAAAAAGAGCTGCTGGGCAGAGAAAGTTATACATAATAGGTGGGAGAAGACAGACAAGCCTAGACTTGAATCATAGCTGAAATGACCCACTAGAGGACCAAACCATCACGAAACCAGCACATGCACAATTACACCACCAGCCTGCAAGCACACTGATGCTGTAAGGTGCCATGTGAGGGCCACCCTCAGGAAAATTAGTTTCACTGCCAGGTCAGAGAGGGACCAGTTTCACCGCCAGCTCAGATTGTTTCTAAACCCATCAGAGATGGAGAAAAGTCAGTCACTGTCAAGAGTGGCACAGAAACACCTTCCTTGACTGTCATGTACCTTACACTTGCAGCATGTGCCAGAGCAAAACTTATCATCGCTTCAAAGAAAACCCCACCCTTCCTTCGCAACGGGCGCACCAAGCCACATATTGACTCAGCCGCGAGTACAACATTTTCTCGATTTCTCCTGCGCACGCCGCCAGCTTATCGCTACCTTATGGCAAGTCAGTTTATCACCATCTGAACTTGGATTGCAGTTTTTCTCACAGTGCCTGGAGCGGGCGGGCATCGACACCTTCTCACACAGCCCCAGCAACTTTAAAGCTACTGCTGGTTGCTGACACTGCAAAAGGCGCCTGCAGTGCCCAGGAGGCAGCCCCAGGCAGTGATGGGGAGCACAGACACCTCCTGCGAACAGCCAATAGTAAGCACGCTCATTAAGCAAACAAATGACTGAAAGCTGGTATTATCCTGATGACAAAAATTTCTGAACAAACCACTTGATGAGGGAGTCCTATTTCCCCAACTTCACTGACTTAATACACACACACACACACACACACACACAAAACGCACCAAACTTTTCCATAGGGGTTTACCACGTTCTCACAAGCCCGCAGTGAAGTTGCAGCCCTAGACCTTCTCATTTATGACAAACCAGGTTAAGAGCACATTTCAGTACCCTGCAAAGTGTCATGGAGAGTTAAAGCTCGTCTGGAAACTTTCATCCAGATGCTTCAAAGCTGAGAAGATCCAAAGCCCTCGTCCTGCTTTTTGTAGCTGTGTGGGGCAGTGTTTAGGTGTCTATCAGGTTGTAGAGCTGCCAGAGAGAAAGAAAGCTACAAGGCAGCGCCTCGGTTCTCATCTGTTTACTTTTGTACGAGCAAAGCCTGACTCAGTTTTACCAAAGCAAAATGCAGCCTACTCTATCTCTGCACATAAATTAAAGATACCAAAGAATGTTAATGAAGTACACTCTGTGCTGAGACTTTATCTGATTAATGTTTTAATCATATTTATTTCAGAAGCAATTAAAAACTCCGACTGATAGGAAACAGGTCTCCTGGTTATTTCTGAAAATGGAGAAGGTCTGTGATCAAAAACTGAGGGTGGGGACGAGGGAAGAAAAAGAAAAAGCGAGTAGGTAAATACGGCTCATTTCTCCTACCTCCTGCCTGCTGTTAACAAAGGTAAAGATTTTCACTGTTATCTTTACCCTTTCAACCTCTCTCCTGATTGATCCAACTATCAAGTAATAATCTCAGGCTTATGGCTTTCTACCAGCCAAGTGAGATGACACAACAAGGTTGGGAATAGAATGGGGAGGAGGAGGAAAGTGTGGGGAGCAGTCAGCTAAAATGAAAGAAGTAATAACAAATCCCCTGCCTTAGGCTCTCCAGAGAGTAAATAGAACAGGACCCATGAAAAAGTTTCCACGGGAACAGCATTTTTTTCTGAATTCACTCCTACAAGAGTGGTATCTATGAGATACTCCTGGGACCTTTGTTGCACCAATCACTTGAAACACAGGATGAAAGACCTCACATGAGTGCTGGTGCCCATCTCTGAATGTGGGCAGCTGGGTGCTCCTGGGGCCTTCCAGCAAGAGAGCTGCTGGACTTGGAATCGAGCATCCTCCACCCCACCGTGAAGCCAGGGCGGTGGCGAGCCCAGAGGAAGTCACGCTCAAAGAGCTAAGAGTACCTTATCTCAAAGGATAAGGTGGAGCTTGACTTTTCCCCTCTCACCAAATCGGTTATGAAGTAATGTGTTTATGTCACACATACCAGTGCTCCTAACAGTGGCGCTGCAGCAATATGTCATTACCTTCAAGCAAAGGAACGTGCCGTGCTCCAGATGAATGGGAATGGTTCTCTCGCGCAGGAGGTTCAGCTCAGGGCAATGCCTTTTCCTGATTTCCCTCCCAGAACGCCTACGTTTCGCTCTTGCTTTCCTTCCATGCTCTGAACCGGACCCAGGCAGATCTCTTGACTCACCAAATCACAATTCTAGGTGCTTCTGGGTGATATCAGCCAGTGAAGCAGCTCCTCATACCTACCCTGTACTGAATTAATCAATCGAGCCCTCTCACTGATAACAGCCGTAGGGGGGGAGCTGGAATGGAATAATTTTTGCATGTCAACAGCTGATATCGCTAATAAAATATATTACACCACATTCCAGCGTAGAATCAGCCTGAGGTGCCACCTTAGAGCAGCACTGAACAATCTCTGGACTCAGGCCAAAGGGACATACTTTCGTCAGGTATGCACGGTTTCTATTAACATCACGTTTACTCAGCAAGGGCATGACCGACAACTGCCCCCAAGCTAAAAATGTCTCAACATCCTACTGACCAGAAAAGCCCGTTTTTCCCCCTCCTTAAGAAGCAAAGTCCTTCCCGCTCCCTCACACGCCTACATAACCAAATCAGTGGGTAACGTGGTAGTTCAGTTGCTATCTCCATCCTGTAGGCACAATGCGAGGTCACCAATGAAATGACACCACGAGGCTTCTCTCGTCTTGCAAAGAACATGCAAAAGAGGGATGCTCAAAACAACAACTGTCAAATTCTGTCTTCCTCTAAAACCAAACCGGTTCCCAAAGAGCAAAAGTTGTTGCTTTCTAAGTTCTAGTGTTTCTCACTAGGGCTTTTCTGTCCTCTCCAGCAAGCTCCTGGAGCTGGGAATCCACATCTGATTGAGGTTCTGATTGAGGTTACAATTCCCCTTGCCCTGGCAGAAGGAAAAGAAAACAGTCTCTCCTCTATGCTAATGTGGGGGTTTTTTCCTACAAGTTTAGTGAAATTACGAGCAGCTTTAAAGAGCCTTCCAGAGAAATTTGCTCAATACTGACTGCGAGGTGCAAAAAAAAATATTGGGAGAGGAATAGAAAGAAGAGACAAGAGAGGCAAACAACCTTATGAAACGTACGTTGTTTCCTCATCAAAGCAGACTAAAAATAAAAACTATCAGAAAAATAAAATAGATCTGGAGATAACAATTCCATTCACTGTTACTTTCTTCTAGGGAGGATGCCACTACCGCAAGCCTTTTAGAAAAGCAAGTCATAACCACACCATGAGAATGGCTGAAGTAATGGAGAGCACTTCAGACCTAACACCGCTAGGTCTCCAGACAAACACTTTCCTCCTTGGAACCACTCCACTTGCCATGTAGAAATCTAGCAGAGAGACTTAAAAGTGTCTGCGCCAAGTGTCAGCCAAACGTCTTCAACCTGACATTTTACCCTTCCACTGGATCTTTCACTGGAAGAGAACAGATTTAGACTGGATATAAGGAAGGAATTCTTTACTGCGAGAGTGGTGAGACAGTGGAACAGGTTGTCCAGTGAAGTCGTAGAAGCCCCATCCCCGTGGTATTCAAGGCCAGGTTGGATGGGGCTTTGGGCAACTTGATCCAGTGGAAGCTCTCTCTGCCCACAGCGGGGGAGTTGGACTAGATGGACCTTCAAGAGGTCTCTTCCAACCTAAATCATTCTGTGAGTCGACAATTCGCTCTATACACACAGACTATGACTGTACACAGGTTGCACATGCGCGTATAAACAGACATCTACATTAACTGTACTTATATCCAGGCCACGTATCCGTGTATAGAGTTTGATGTAGCTGAGGACCTGCACAGAATCATTCAGGTTGGAAATCTTTCCCTCCAAGGCCAATCTCTTCAGAGTGCCAAAGCCTCCCATAATTACTTTAATGACTACCATCCCAAATTTGCCAGGTACTTCATGAATTCAAGGCTGTCCCACTGCAACTCACTGACCACATCATACGTGTGCCATACGCGCATCGTGACACTGACAGATTCTACAGCATCACCCACCGCGGACGGCAGCTCCTTTTGCAATTGGGCTGGGTAATTTGCAGAAGCCTGGCGAGAATCAAGGCGCTGCCTTTAGCACAAACAAGTGAATTAGCTGGTTATACAGCTCTGAGTCTCTCCAAAGGCTCAGACGAGCAGCTACAGCTCTCAGAGGCCTGTCGTGTGCAATTAGAAATACTGGTTTCACCTCCTACCTCCTTATCCTAGCGAGATGAGCGGCAACTGGTCTGTTAGCCCAGCTACACCAAATGAGGATATCTACACTGAAACGTGGAGAGGAACACACCACATCTGCAAATATGACTGAAGGCATTACGCACAGCCTTTTCCACAGCACCTGCAGACAGCTGCAAGCACACTCCCGTACCATTTGCTGTTCACAAACACCATTTGTATGACATTCCCGGAGCATCACACATGGGCAGTACAGACCACAGCAGCATGTGGCAAGAGCTAAGGCAGTAAACCAGCAGAAATGTTCTCCCTCTCACTCCTCTCAAACAGCTCTGCTGTGCCAAAGTGTAAATTATTCTCCTAGCTAAAGGCTAATACAACCCCCCTGTCACTGCGACCCTGTAGACAGCAAATGGCTTCATTAAACCAAGGGGATGATTTATAGCTACTGAGCCCAGATTACTTCATAGGAGAGAGGAAGAAAACCCAGGGGGTTTCATGCAAATGCCTGGTTTGGTTTGCTGGAAGTGCTCTAATTCAGCTTTCAGGAGATTATTTCTGTCATACATGCTCGATCCTTGCCCATGCATTCCCGGTGCCAATGACACAGCAGTAACACTACACCTTTCAGAACACTGAAAACCGAAAAGCCACAGGCATTTGTCTGCAAATAAAGACATTAGAATAACATGATATACCTAAGTCAAGAGGAGAAGGTGAAATGTTGGCTTCTCTTTTTCCTTCTAGGTGAGTACGTACGTACCGTTCTCTCCTCCTTCTCCCCCGCTAGTTTATCAAGCACACGGTCAAGGGATTCTCATAAAACAAGAGAATTTGCTGTACATAATTCACTCCTATCAGCTTAATAATTTTTCACAAACAACCTTAAACTAAACTCCTTCAAATTCCTTTCACCTTTGGCATTTCACAACATTTGTAGCTAGAAAGAAAATAAAAACACTTCCAAAGGAGCCTACTCTTTTCCTAAAAAGTGAGGAAAGTGTTTGCTCTGTTAGGAAGTTCCTCTCAAGGGAAAACCCCTCCCTTTATGCCTCCGAAGCTAAAAGGATAGCCCAGGCAAACACCCACTTGCTGCTTATGCCCACCCCAGACATTCAGTACAAATCCTGCTGGTTTTCCCCGTTCGCTTCTCCCTCTGCGACACCTGCCACTGTATTCCAGCACTTCCAAGTGCGGTGGTGATAGGCAAGCGTGACCAAAACTAGATTCACAGAGGAAAGAGAAACAACCAGCCCCGGTATTTCACAGCCACTATGCGAGACATGGCAAGCAGGTCTTGGGGAAGGTGGAAATGTGTGCCCGCAGCGTGGAACATCATCCCTGACTGAAAAAGAGGATTTCTTTAAAAAGGCAGTTTCACCCCCATCGAGCTTATCGGTGTTTCGGTCAATTTTAAGATTAATTACTCGGCAAAACAAAGTTGCCTTTTTTCTCTGCTCTCCGCCTGCGCCAATCTTACACACAAACACAGACTGTCACAGCACCCTTTCTCCCCAGCAGTCCAAGGTCTCTTACCTTCCACTTCTTCTTCATCACATACATGTTTAAGGAAGGAAGCCCCTCTATCCAGTACTGCCTCGTCCTCCATCCTATAGTAATAGAAAAGAAAAAAGGAATGCTCAGACTTCTCCTGGAGCGAGCTATTTGAACCGGCCCATGTCCTGGGCAGGTTAACTTGCAAGCTGTTGTTCATGTTCCTGTGGGCACTCCTGTCCTCCTTCCAGTGCCTGCTGTTCCTTCATAGAGCTCCTTTCAAATGGCGTTTGGTTTAAGCTGGCCTCACGTAGCTCGAATTCTAACCTTGAGAGGACATCAGTGGTGACAGGTGGGAGAAATGTAATCCCAGCTACAAGTCTTTGGGGTTTTTTCTTGTTTCTCGTTTCTGGGGTTTTTCCTCCTCTTTCCCCCTTTTTCTAAGAAGGACATACAGACACACAGGCAAGTTTAGGACCGTCTATGCAATAGCCAAGAGCTCGTGGAATTCCAGTTTCCCCTTAAAGTTCCTCTATAAGACGGTGGCTGCAGAGCCAGGTCCACAAGCGAGCACACGCGCTACACACAGACACACACACGCGCGTTCGAACGCACAGTGGGAGAGCAGCCTCCAGCCAGCCTCTTAATACCAGCAAAGCACACTTGTCTGTTCGGAGGCGAGCCCTGTGTCACATGCTGGCCTTACAGAAATCTGGCATATGAGGATTATCCTGAGATCGAGCTGCAGCAAGTCAGACCATCGCAGCACTCGTTTATGTGTGTCACCCATTCATTCATCCATTTGGGGATGGGGTTTAGCGGTCATCTTCCTTCCCCTCCCCTTCCCTCTCCACCTCTGAGCTGCTTCTCTGTAGAGAAGAGACCCCTAATTTCATGCGTCCACCAGGGAAGTCCTCCTGCGGTGCTGCCCAGACCCCGTGCTGCTGTGTTTCACCTACGGAATAAGACCTCACGTCCTTCCCGAGGGCTCATCCGCAAACTCGCTTTTGACAAACAAATACAAAAATTATAAAATAACAAAGAAAAAAAATACTCTAGCTGTAATAAATAATCTCCTTGCATACTGCTTAGAGGCTAAGGACACATTTGCTGCTCACTGCTGGGCAAGTCACTGTGGAAGCTTTCTAACTGCAGACCGAGCTGGCAACCTGCTTTCCTACCAATGGCAAGAAACAGGCGTCGTGGGTAACCACCCAAACCCATAAATTCCCTCGATGGAATCAGGACAAACTCGGTACAAAGACAACGCCTGCAAAACTCCTCACATCCACAGTGTTTCCACTTGCAATCCCACAAGATCCTCAAAGTGCAGCAGCAGTAAACACTCAACGGAGTTTTTTAAGGGCACATTCATTCAGGAGTGGATAAAAACTGAATGGATGAACACCAAGAAATCAGAATGTCTTAGGGTATCTACCTTGCATGTCAACGTCTACCTGCACAAAAAAACACCACCAAAAAAAAGCAGTAGCGCAGAAAGCAGCAGCACAGTGCCCATTCTCCCAGCTTCGCCAAGTTTTCCTCCACCTCAAGCACCTTCACTAACATGCCGCTGGCCCCATCCGCAGCTCAGCTCCCACAAAGGAGTCTCAAATATGTCACAGATGAAAAAGAACAAAGCAAAATAGGTCAGATTCAAACCCGCGACGTCAGCATATAGAAATACACATTTTTCATCTGGATTATTGGACAGCAGCAAACAACACAGTACTGTACCCATGAGCATCAGCTCCGAAGCTCAGGTCTGGTTGGGACACTTGGCACAAGGGCCAACTCCCCTTCACACAGGATCTTTCTTTGGGCAGACCTAGTGGCCAGAAGATCTGAAGAACAAATTCTCTGCCTTCAGAAAGGTACCATTCCAGAAGCAGCTGCTGCCCTGCTCCAAGGGGTAGGATGTGTTATAGTTTATGCATCTTTTCTAAGGCAATAAAAGAGAACGTATTTCACGGATGTTCTTGGCTGTTCACAGTAGTTGTTGAAGGCACAGCCCAAGGTCTTTTTATTTTATCCTTCTTCCCCCCAAGCAGCACAGTAGCTACTTGCTATAAACACAACTGAAAACATCTGGAACAGATGGGACAGGATTTCCAGCCCAAACGCAAACCACACGTGCTTTATTGCTCTGTGGAGTCTGCTCTTACTCTTTCACACGAAATGTGTCCTGGCATTTGTCTCTGTTCCCTAATACATTCGGGCCCTCAGCACGTGTACATTTGCAACCACCTTGCTCAAAAAACAGTTTCCAAGGCCAGTTTCTCCATGACACCAGCATCAGTCCAGGAGTGCAGCAATGGTCTCACAGCAGAGGGGAGAGTGAGAAAAGGGGGGAAAAGAGGGTAATCTCCACCATCTGCAAGGAACACAGTGCTGAAAACTCACTGCCTGCCATCCAGCTGATAAAATGTGGGCTCCAATTCCACACCAGAGTAGGGCATCCTCCCAGCACCACTCTGCCCGCTGCCGAGCATCCGGCAGCAGGAACGGACCCCACGCTTGCCCCTATCCTCCCGGCAACAGCACCTTTCCTCCCTTGGAGCAGTTTACCACATTTAACAGCTGTGCTTTCGAGCTGCAGAGGGGTTGCAAAACTGCTTACGACACATCGCGAGGCTGATGCTTTCCCCGAACCGCGCATAGAGCGGATCCGAAGGAGATGGGGGGTTTAAAGGGCCAGGAATAGAGCTCGAGTCGCCTTGGCACAGTGCCCCAGCACTAATCTGTGGGAGTTTAGTGATTAGACTCCCAAGCACCACCTCCCTTGACTTGGTCTTTTCTGCCCTTCTCAGATTACTGCAGGATTTCTTCAGGCCAAAATCTAGCAAGAAAACGTCCTTTATGAATTTGCACGGGGGACATATTTCAGCCCCCTAGAAGTTCTCAAACAGCATGAAAGGGGAGTTGCAGAAATTAAAAAATAAATAAATGAAATTGCGGGAAACAAGAAGAAAACCTTCACTTGAGTCTTTACGGGAAAACCGGCAGAGTTTGATCAGTGAAGCGCTGCAGCAAGAAAAGGTATTTTCACCATCCCACAAAGGAGACCGAACTTCCACAAAATGTCTTTTTAGGGTCTCTGAACAGAAACATGTCTTAGGCTGGTTTACCAGCTCCTTGTTGTAAGGTAAAAAAGATCAGATATTCAGACGCTTTTTATCTGCACCTACATCCTCATTACCGCTCCTGCAAGGTTTTGGAAACAAACCTAAAAAATTAATTAGAAAACATCAGGTTTCTATTTTCAGGGGCTAGATCTGAGCAAGTCGTGTTCTCTGACAGAATAAATGGAAGTGAAAAAATATGAGCTGCTTGAGTAATTGGCCTCTCCGGGTAGATAATTAGATTGGTACCAAACATTTTTAGAAATGACATGATGTGTCAACAGGATTTTAACAAGAGTCACACGCAGCATGCAACTCAAACCTCAGCGGGCGGACCCCTCACAGATGCAGCTCACAGAAACTTCTGCCAGGCTGCTTGGAAAGAACAAGGCCACTTTAGTACTAGCAGCTATCCTGGAGTTCACAACGTCAGGAAAAGTTAGTAGAAAATGGGGAAAAGTGAGGGAAAAGAGCTAGTGCAAAGCAGAAGAGCAGCTGAGAAAGCTGTTGTGCGCTGGGAGATGGGAGTGCTGCCACCGCCAGGCCGCTGACACACGTCAATGCCAGTGCTCATTCCAGCTCCGGAATTGATGGCCAGAGAAGAGGGAAACTAGTGTTTGGCGTCAATAAAGCAGAAGGGCTGATGTGGCGACACGAGCTGTTGCATGGAGATGCAGCTCGCCTGAGTGAATAAACGCATAATGTCACTGGGGAGCAAGAAATGAGAGTTATGACTTGCTGATAAGCTTTTACGATTCTGCCCATTTCAAACGTCTTTTGCAATCAGGAAGAAACTCCAGCAAACTCGGGACTGAACAAAGGAAAAAAAAAAAAAACAACTGAAGGGAGCCAGCCCTGTAACGAAAATGCAGTGCGTAACGCAGAGTGCATGTGAAAATCACATTTAAAGAGCGATCCTTTTGCAATTGTCCAGGGCACAGAGCGTGTCAACAGCTTCAGGGAGGAGAGAGGGCTGCGAACATTGGGTCACAGAGCAGCAATGCCTGCCGGCCCCGACAGCAGAGCTCTGAGAGGCAGCGGGTCAGCTCTGCAAACCGAAATGTGCCTGCCCAGCCACGCAGCGTGACAGCTCCTGCGGGCAGGCGTGTGCAAGCTGTCTTCCTTCGTGGGAAAGGCAAGCAAAAGCAGGTCTTCCTAAGCATGCAGGATCAGGCTTCCTCCTCTGCTTCTTGGAGCCTAGCATCATTTACCTGTCAAGAGTTTTTCCTCAGAAAACTGCTATCTGTGGAGTGGAGCGGTTGGGCACGCTGGGGGAGAAAAGAGACAAAGCCAAGTAAAGAGCGCACCAGGCGTTGCTGGCCAAGATGTTTGGGAGGTCTCACAATCCCGCAAGGACTACACCTGGATCCACACACACCCTCACCAGTTACCTCCCAAACACAAACTAAGTAAATGGTGCAGCACGCAGGTCATTTTTCTTCTTAGAGCTGAAAAATAGTTTTCAGCTGAGAAGACTCTACAGCTCCCAGCAGAACAGACAAAGGCCTCTCACAGCTTCATCTATTTGGAAAATCTGAGGCCTGCCACACGAAGGACTCACGTACCTCTGCAATTCCCCCCTGTGCTGCCAGGAACAAGCTCAGAGTGACCCGTGTCATACCCACCATCTGCACTTCTGCTGCTGACAATCACAGCCAGAGCCTGCAAAAAGAAACGCAACGTGGCTTGCAAGAAATGGCCATGGTTACAACCACACAGCCCCACGCTACGCTGCCCAGGAGGTGTAAGAGTCCCCTCGTGACAACTGAGCTGGCAATTAAGGTCCTTTTCAGCACTGAGACATGTCCTCCACCAGCAACGCAACTTGGGACAAGCAACATCATTCAGCCTTCAACAGCAGATGGAACAAGGCAACCATCAGCTACATTTGGAGCCACCAAAGGCTTCCCTGTCAGTGACAACCAGTGCCTTCGCCAAGCCACTTAAGTTAGATGCCAAGTGTGTGTGTGGATGTGAGCGTGCATCCCAAAGGTAGGGAGTCAATAAGCTAAACAGGCGGTGGAGAGGCAGGGATGACATTATTTCTTTTCTCTGCAACCTGCAAAATGTTCAGAGACTGTGATGAGTGGCCAAGTAAACAGGAAACCAGGAAGGAGACTCGGTCCCAGTTGATGCTCTCGCAACCCATACGCAAATGCTTGAATAAACAGACCTAATACGACCGATTCCTTTTTAGGGGCTAGATGTGTTTTGTTTTTCTCCCGTCCTTGCATATGGGCTCCATCAGACAGGAAAAAGAGCTTCTGACTATACTCAGCACGGTCTGGTTGATGCACTTTCAGAACACACTGCCAAATTTATCTTGGATGCATTTTCCTCTGTCAGCTCTAAAAGCGCATTTATTTACATGCTTCCTCAGCAAAAGGTTGTACTCACCACGCGCAGAGGAAGACAGAAGCCTCCGCTTGCTGTGGAAAGAACTTGCACTATAATACTTTTAGATCCAAACAGAAACCCAACTTCTTCTAAAATAACTCTTGATAATCCTCAGGGAGCCCATACCCAGGGTGGCTGCTTTGCAGCACGCAGTCAAGTAGAGCAGATGCAGAAAGACTCGTCTCAGCTCTTCCCCCTCCTGCAGACTTCTTGTCTGAATGGAGAACCTCCTCTCTCCAGAGCAACGCCAGTCATCTGAGACAACCACAAATGCTACTAGACCAAAAGCTGGAAACACGAGCAAGGCGCTAAAGCGCCCTTTTTCTGACAACACAGGGCACGTAGGAAATGGCTGGAGCACATACAACCTTGAGGGAGCGCGGACTGCTCGTTTGGTTTGGGCTGTGCTTTCCCTTTTCGCAGTACTAACTCCTATTTTCCAGTTCCAATGAATGCCAGCACGTGTTGGACCACGATGCACGCAACACGGTCACCGATAACTTCACAGGCTGCAGTGAAATGAGGAGGAGGTAAAAAGAGAGCTTTGCAAGGTTTTCATCTCATTACCAACTTACTCGGTAAATTCTGGATTACTTGTCTTTTCTTAAGGCACATGAAACATTTTTTAAAACTGGGGGGTAGGGAGAGGAACTTCTATTAGGTTTGCCTTTAATAAATTCCCAATTAAGTCACCTCATTGTTAGGTGAAATGTTTCCCTCTACAGATGTGTTCTCAGGGATTGAAATTAAGTCCCATTATAGGACTTAAACAGGAGTCTCCGTTCTTGACTAAATCTTTGCAGAAACTCTTACTGCCTGGAACGTCAAGAACTCTAAAGGTTTATCTGAAGGCTATGAGAGCACCTTCCTGAAACCGAGGTAAGAAGCGTTTGAATTTATTCTGACAAAATATCATTTGGATTTCAATTTAAATCTCTGACAACTTCAGAAGAACTCTTCAACTTGGGTACCTTCCAAAAATGAAGTAACTACTAGGAAAAATAATTAGGAGTGAATGAAACCGAAGCTTTTTTTTTCTGCACAAACAAGAAAGTAACATTATCAAAACACAGGGAAATACAAGGCGGGATGTTGGCAGCAGCCCCAAGGGGAGGCGTAGCAGTTGGAGCCATTGTTTTATTATGTTTAGATTGCTTACCATAAAATGACACAACTCTACAAAAACTGATAAAGTTGGTTTGTTTTCATTTCCTTCTCTCAAAGGGAAACCATGGAGCAGTAACTGCAGCCGTAGCAGCAGGGAGAAGGGCCACATTTCAGTCAAGCTTCATGTGACAATCGTAGCATCTCAGCTCGAGCCCTCTCTGCAGCGGGACGAAGGGAACCTCTGCGCCAATCCCGACACCTTCCACACATACCTGCTGTATTTAGAGCCAGAAGAGGGCACAGAGACTCTCTGAAAGGAAGATCAAGACTGCACTTACGTTGGAGCTTTACGAGATGAGCCAGGGGACAGGAAGGAGCGATTTCGGACTGCAAATATTATGAATATATCTGTTTGAGGCTAACATAAACCAGACATTTTTGCAGCTTCGTTTTCTGCAAAGCATGAAACATAAATCACAAAACCGCTTTCTCTAGAGGCAGAATGGTGTCAGGTTTTAAACCCAGGCACAGTAGTGGATTTTTCCTAAAAGCCAGTATTTCAGGGCAGCCTGCGGGATCTGATTTTTTTCCCTTTTTGCCATTTATTACTGTAAGAATGCCACGTCCTGCAGTACTTTTGTTACAGTTTTATACCTTGGTGGCAACTTCTTACTGGACTATGTTTCACACACCCAATTGACGATCTCTTCATTTTTTTTCAATTTTGAATACTAATAGAAAAAAAAACAGAGGTCAATTTTGGCACGAAAATGTTCCTAAAATATCTGCCCACCTGCCACAAAAGGCGTGCTTGGAGAAAAATAAAAAGAGGTAGCAAATTCTTAGGAGTAGTTCAACAATGGGAAAGCGGCAGCGGGAGAGAGCGCATTTATGGAGCGGATAAAAGAAGGCTAACCTGAAAAGATGACTTCAATCCACACAGCACAAGTTTGCCCCCCTTAAAGAAAACTACGTAGCGTACAACAGAGTTATAATTCAGCACATGACTTGAGGCTCAACAAACCTGAGACGAAACTGCTCCCGAGGGCTGATTTATGAGAGCATTTTCATGCGCTCTTCAGCTAAACCCCTGTCTGTTTAAAAACAATCCTGGTTTGTGAAGTAGCTGCTCTCTGTTCAAGCCTCGCCTAAGAGCTCTTTTGCAGGAATCGGTGCCGAGGTGCGTTGTGTCATGAGACGAGGTGTCACGGACCAAGGACCGCCTGCAATGTTACAAGCACGTATTTAACATCAGCTCAGCGTGCAACTTCAGGATGGCTGCAAGACTTTAAAAGCACAGAATAGACAAGGGATCCCTATACGCCCATACGTAAACATACACTGATATATAAACCCAGACAACAGCAACTGTGGGAAATCTTGCCAGCATGTACTGAATACTGCCACACAGAGTCTCTGAATGCAAGGTATGGGCAGTGTGGACCTGACAAACCACCCGTGCACCTTTCCTACCTACAGCCAAGGATGCTGAAGCGGGTGCCTCGGCCCTGCCAGATAGCCTCTTAAAAAGAAAAGGGTTATCTGAAAAGGAAGCTCCTCAGTTTAAGTAAGTCCATTTCCCACTGAGCAAAAGAACAGGCGGTGTGTACAGTGTGGGGTGGGGCAGCACACCCAGTGGCACCATTAACCCAGATCTGGTTTTCTCCTGGGAGAAGAATCCATCACTCTCAAGCCCAGCAAGCATCTCCCACACTCATCCTCCCGTGTAACTCTTTTGGGGGAAAGTTTCTTCTCTAGGGCACACAACATACCCCTGCAAACACAAAAATGCGTGAGTGCAGCTTACGGTGTAATTTCACTTCTGTAATTACAGTTTGGAACTTTTCCCTTCCTTCAGGCTTCATACTTTCAAACGCACGACTCCTAGAGCTGCACGTTTTCCTGCCCATTGCCTTCCCAAGCATCTCTGAGATGCTGAAGTCATTCTAAAAGCATCACAAAAGTCTGGACTCTGACATGAACAGTGGGTCTGAGCCAGGTCAGGCCCCAGCCAAGTATGTGGTACTGAACATATGCTGGCTTCATGCTTCTGCTGAGTGGAGGATGAACAAGACCTGCTCCAGCACAACACTTCAGTGGCAGAGCCTGAAAGCCCAGTTGTATAAAACATTTTGGACGTATCTGAAGCAACTGAGGGAGCTAATGCACTTTGAGCACTTCAGAGAGTGCAGTCACAGCACTTCTGATCCAATTCTCAGCCTTCTGAAGTGATAAGCGGTTTCGCGATATGCTGGTTTCAGAAACATAATCCAGCATAAAGGGTATTTTTAACGTGGATGCTTTCAGTAATCTGCTTCAACACTTGAACTCAAACAGCGTCCACGTGGCACAGCTGAGCAGCACAGAACGGCGTGACACCAGCAGGAGCTTCTTGAAGCGAGCTTATCGCCAAAATCCTCATGCAACCACAGCGTGTGCGGTCCAGCTGTACTCACCCCATCCAAATGTCAGCACACATGCATAATCCAGGCAGAGGACAGGCAACTGCACCAAAAATACTGCAATAAGCGAGAAAACCAGTGGGCTTTCAGAGACTCACGTGCTCCAAGCTAACCTCGTTCTCACTTGAGTGACAACTGCTTGTCCGGAAAACTTCACAGCGACTGTATCCCAGAGAAGATGAGACAAAATCTCTTTTGAAGAAGGTCACGGGCATTGGTTCCAGTGTATGCATAAGCATTTTAACTTAATAATAGTCAATCAAAACTAATGCAGACCTGGTAGCTAGGAATGCAAACAGCCAGCTTTCAGATAAACACCCTTTTTGCCTCCACCAGCTGCTCTGGGAGAAGAACAAAACTCACCCAAACCCCAACAACAAAAAAACAAAGCACACAAACTAGGGTAAGCTTACTGCAGATGAAGAAACAAGATTTCCAGAGAGAAGAGGAGAGAGGGGAGAGAAAATCCAAACCAAGTTATTTTGAAGCCATCTCAGAATACACTGAACTAAAGAAGAACTTCATCACTTCCACCAATTTAAGCTCCAGTCAGAACAACAGAAGGGTCAGTCACAGCCTGCAGCACCACGAACCCAGGGAGCTGTTGTCTCTCGGGAGAGCACCAAGCCCTTGGCAAAACACTGATTCCGCCAACACGAGCCCCGGAGCCCAAAAGACGCAGGTCCCTGATAAATGACACCCACGAGGATCACTCAGCTCAACTGTGACCTCAGGTGACAATTCCTTGCTGCACCAGACTCACGATCCTGCTGTTGGAGAGCAGCCCATGGTGCCTTGTGTGGGCTATGGTCAGGCTGTTGGGATAAAACCACCTACGTTTGATGCCTGACTATCGCTAACCAGACCTACACCCACACGGAGCTCTCTGCTACTCAAAATTTCACGTCATGGTATCAGAGGGGCAGGTTCGCATGTGGTTTTGCCAATATTATCAAAGAAAATAGTAGCCATGGAGCACCGCTGGTCACCGGGATAAAGGACAGCCTCGGGGAACTTCCGTGCCATGCCCACTAGCCTCACAAAAGCACTCATCCACACACTGGCTCCCTTGGCAGCACCTGCAAAGAAAGCACACGGAGATGTTGTACACTTCTCAGTAAAACTCCCTCAGTGGGCAGGAGTGGGCAGGTCACTGGTGTGTGGAGCACAGCAGCACCTTGGTGCTCCCCTTCCCCTTCCGTGTGCTCTGCTGACAGAGCAGTAAGCGTCACGCACTGACTGCAGTGACACACTTACCACCTTGACTTCGACGGGCAGCGCCAGGAAAGAGCAGACCAAGCCCGTGATCTTTAAACTCAGCCCCACAGACTATCAATTAGCCGTTAATAAGAGCAGACGGGCACATGATTGTGTTCTTGCTGCATTAGTCAGCAAACGAAGCGATACGGATCCTTTGGCCACCAGGACACCAACTTCAACAGGAGGAACATGACGCAGCATAAAAGCAGAGTGGTATAAGCAGACAACACATGATCCTGCATAAAGTCAATGCATTTAGAGATGTTAAACTCACTTGACCAGCAAAGGGAGTTTGTTAGCGGACGGGCTTTTGGCTTCATGGGAGAGTCATGTTCTTCATTTGGTTCTAAGTGCCCTGAAGCTGGATTTACTGTATCCTCCAACTAAAGCCAAGAGCACAGAACTGAACTGCTGAGCAGGCAACTTCCAAGTTTTAACAAGACTGTCCTCTAGATGACATCCATGTAAGGGCAGCCCCAAATAGACTTACTTAGATCAGCCTAAAACAAGACTGAGAGCAAGACAATAACCCAAGAGCTGAGAAGTTGCTTCTTGCCAGAATGTGTTCAGAGCTGCTTCTTACGAGCTCCCTTCTACTGACCCATCGCCATGTAAGAACAACTTCTGGGGAAAAAAAAAAACAGTAGGAGCAGAGTAATGCTGATAAACAGTGATGTTGATAAGCAGCACTGTTGCAAGAGGTCCTGCGTCCTCCAGGATAACCTGAAAATCAGTGCAATGACTAATGAGTTGTGCCCATGAGAGTCAAGTTAGGCAGGTAACAGGCCAGGAACTGCCTGATAAGATTTGCTTAGATTACAAGCACACTGGACCAGGCTTACTTGCTCATGTTGGTCACCCAGCGTCTGCTTTCATCCCCTTTTTCACATGCATCTGCCTCCAAATCTGGAGGCAGCCGTTTTTGGGGAAGAAACCTCAAGAAAAAGACCTTTCTACAACAGTTTTCTTGCTTTGCTAATATATATTCATAAAAGCACAAAGGGATAAAGCAACTTTTACACTCCTTTTTAGGCTGGCAGGGCTAAGGGAATGTTTTACTGACCACAGGGCCAGCCAACACATCTCAGGGTGGAGAGGACAATGCCAGGCAGTACACGTGGTCTGCACCCACTGAGCAGAACCTGCCCCGCTTGGTCATCACATGACCTCACCATAGCTGTTGCGATTCATCCCCAACTCGACAGAAAACCTTCCGACCAGTATTCCTGGCTACTGCACTTACACACGTTGGCACCTGCAAATTCCACCAGTCACCTTTTAATTAGAAATCTCTATTCCAGAAGAGTGTACAGCGGTGGCCAACTCCAGCTCATTTTCCATGGAGTTTGGCTATAGAGCTGCTTTTTGTCCTTTGGGTGGCAAAGGCCTCCCCAGTGAGCAAAAGAGAGAACAGGTAACTTCTCAGTGACTCCTCTGGTCGGGTCACACGAGTCTTAATCATCGCTGCTGGCACTTTCTGCATGGTATAACCACCTAACATGAACCCAGCTCATAAATCTTTGGGTAATCACCCATTTCTTGGAGACACCTGTTAACAAAGAGCGACTTTATGCCCAGCACCTAATCGCAATATGCCTGTTTAAAGGTAAGAGGAAAAAAGTCTACAGTAATATTAAATCCCAGTTATCTGCACCCATTATCTTGCATTTTTTTATTGCTAAGTGGAATGACTGGTCCGGGAAATGAGCCAGAAAAGTTGGGCTGATATCACAGTTCAAGACGTCACAGACATTACTGAGAATTTCAAATTAAGGGTCATATCCAGAAGCATACTGACCTCTTTGTGAAAGAACATGAGCCAGCTTCACTGAGCTACAAGTCAAGCCTCCCCAGAAAAATCTTAAGCTGCTCATAAACCAAGGCATTACCAGGAACACTTAACGCAAAGGTGTCTCATTCAGAATTAAAAAGGCAGGAAAAGGTTCAAGAAACATGGCTTCATTTGTAAAAAAAATAATTACAGGAACTTTTAGAGTTCACTGAAATCTCTACGCATCTCCATATTTCTCCAGCGCTGCAGGCGCAGAGGACAGCCAGGTTACTTGCCCGGGAGATATATTTTGAGCACAAAGAGCTTAAGTTGGTTTTGCAATGCTTTTTAATAAATTAAGTTGTATATCTAACCCTCAGTGAACTGCATTGGCTCTGGGCTCTTCAAGCTTGAGTTTTAATTTGAGTAATTATTTTAAAAGCTGGAGACACGATCTCCCTTTATTCAGTGTCTGGAGAAGATTCTGACGCTGTGGAGATATGGTCAGGGTTTCCACAGAGCTGCTTTGCAGCAGATTCCCTTTCAACAAAAATTATACATTGCATTTTTGGCAAAGGGAAGAGTCGGGTGATCCAAACAAAACTTACGAAATATGGAAGCTTTTCTTTTGCACCAATTTCTGCTGTTTCACTGTTTTATTCACAGGTCCAGAGCATCTGGTCCGGGTTAAACTGGAGTATGATGAGCATCGTTCCGTGCCCACTCCTACTCCAAACAGGACTAAGCTGTGAATCGGAGGAGTCGGAGCACCCTGGCTGGAGCTGAGTGCCCACAATAGCCCAGAAGGGTGCCTGGGCTTGCCTCCACTGTCAGCGGAGCACAGGCCCAGGCCTACGCTCAAGCCCAGGCTTGCTCGCATTCTTTCCACGCTAGTAGGCTCTCAGGCTTAGCTGCAGAGCACTGCTAAGATAGAAAATTCAAGCCCAGCAGACCCTTCTTGCCACTGGACACCAGCAAGGTCCCACGAACAAGGTGTTACTCGAGCCAGTCTGGGCCGGCACAGTGCACAGATGCTCCCCGGGCAAACCACAAGCTTTGAGCCACCCGGCTTTTTACTTTTTTTCACTTCTTTTCACAGTCACATGAGCTATCTGCACGAAGCAGAGCGAAGCACCAGGCAGATGAATGCATTAATCAAAGGAAGCCTTCTCCAAACTCAGAAGGGGCCCATACTCACCCTTCCCTCTGCTCAGCAAACCAAAACACTTCTTTCATCTGACGTGAGAGCGCGTATTCAGGGCTCTGATTTACCCTAAGAAGGTGTCAAAATCCACGTCTCTAAGCACAGTTAAGCTTAATATATTCTGTCTGGTGAAGGCCACAGGAGGCCTTCTCCAAGCCTGTACGACACAGAAGAAGCACTTTGTGGGAGTCAAGCTCCCTTTCAACAGATAAACCCATCACTTACCGCTCATGAAGAGGGAGAACACGTCAAATACTGCGTTATCCTGAGTGAGAAGCATTTACAGGATTATGGGAGGATCTTTGCATACATCACACTGCTGTAGAGGTGCCTCGTGCCCTTAGGTGTGGATAATGTTTGCTTCCTGAGCACATTTTGGTGATGTATGTGTAAGTACTACACTGGAGACACAAACTCACTCGGAAACGGGAAGCATTTTAAGTTAACCTTCTACTAACAACATTCGTCCATTCGAGATGTTTTCTCAACAAAATTCGTGATGCTGTCTGACAGGGCGACGGGCAAACTGCGACTGTAAACTCAGCCTAAGCCATTGGACTAGATGATCATTGCAGGTCCCTCCCAACGGAAACATTCTATTCTGCCCTAAATAAATATTCTATTCTACAATCTCTCTCTAACGCCACCCTTCAGGTCCCTATCAAAGATGCACTGAAGACTTTGCACTGGTCTTCAACTGATTTCCAACCCCACCCCTCACGCAGCTTACGGGTGCAATCTCGACTTTGTTCCCAACCCCTACGACCCCGTTCGATCAGTTCTCTCCACTCAGTGTACTATCTCACCACGCACTTCTTCTCTTCATACCACTGGAGCTACTCCCACAGGACTCAACCCAGCATGGCCTTGAAGGTCCATGGGTTGAATTGCTTCAAGGCCAGAAGTCATCTGTGCTGAAGTGCTTGGCGGGATTAAGGCAGCAGCCCCACAGAAATGAACATCCCATGAACTGTAAGCAAGGTTCCAGAATCAGAGCCCGCCGTACGGTCAGCAGCCATGTAGACAACGCTGTCACACTCTGACGGCATGGTTCTGGATCCCCAGCTCTTCTCTGTGCACCGATATAGATGAAGCTCCGTTCACCTCAGTGCCTTTTTAAGCTGACCTGTCAGCAGCATCACAAAGACATCTGGCACCGCTTCCGTAAAGTGCCACATTCACGCTGCGCCAGGGACAATGCTCCTCAAACCTAGTTATTACTCACAAACCCAAGCCTAATAGATCATGAGATGTTAAACAATGTCTGCGGAACTACTCCCAGGGCACTGCACGCTGTATTGTTGTGCCATTGACAAGGCTTTGGAACACAAGAGAACAAAGTACCCATCTATTTTTTCATTGCAATCATTGTTTTGGCCTAGAAGGACACACACAGGCTGGTCTGTTGAACCGGGCTACTGTTCTTTAGTTGTGCTGTTTGTCTGCTGAATGTAGGAACTGTCAGACCTGGAGGTGACATCAGACTAATCCAATTTAATAAGAATTTGGGTAAAATTCACTTATGTCAACTACGAGACCTAAGCAAAAATCCGTACGTACGGTTCCTGTGTGCGAGAAACACACTTTCACTCAATTCTCGAGCAATGAAGCAAGTTCCGTATGCTCAAACAGGACTTTTCCTTCAGCTACTGAGCAACTATTTCCCAACCTCATTCTAAACATAGAGTCTTCTCAGATTTAACAACCTTGATGAAAGATCTTTACACTTACGTATACGGGTTGACAATGTGTCTGAAGTGTTATATAGTCACAGGTACAATAAAAGCAGTTAACTTTTGCAACCTTCTGCTCAAGGTTAAGAGTTGAAATTAAGAGGCTCACATCGGTAAACCTTCCAGAGGCAATAAAGTAAAAACTTCTTTAAGAAAAATTAAGGTGAAAACACCCGTATTTTCAAGTTGCGCACAGCAGCGAAAAAGTGAGACAAGTTCTGTTCCTGCACCCACAATACAAAGTAGACAAAACATGAGAATTTTAATAAAGATGACTACTTGACATGCAAGACTCCAGCCTTCTTCTTTAAGATTACACACCTGCGTAGTCATCAAAATCAGAAAGTCTGCATGTTTTGTTCAAAAAGCAGAAAGAGACAGAATACACCACGAGTCAATTTTACGTGAAGAAACACAAAAATCTCTTGCACCTGCAAACCCAGTAGGATTTCTTGCATAATACCAGCTCATTGTGATTACTTGTAAAATGAAATCTCCACTGGGGAACACTCGCACAGAATTTCAGCCCTTTTCTTTAATTCCACAGATTATCAGCAGTCACCTTTCATGGGTTAAAAAAGGAAGCACCGTTCACACCTTCCCACCATGACCCCAACGTGCTGAGCACACAATTACTTGTGTCCAAAGCCAGGCAGACTGTGCAAATATCCAAGCTCTAGATTTTGAGGTAGGAATACTCCAAGAGATCAAAAAACAAAAGTGCAAAACCACCCTCAAAAAAACCTGTAGCAGAGAAATCCGTAGCTAACGGGAACGAAAATAATAACCGAGTAAGGTGAAAAAGCAATCCTTGAAATACGTCTAAAAAGAAGCAACACAAACAAGCTCGCTCCAGTTTACAAAGAAATACAATTTGTTTGAAAACGTAAAAGCTGGATCCAAGCTCTTCTCCTCTGAAACCCAGACAGAACATCCACTATGGACTGCACCTTGTAGGAATTACCTGTTCACAAGGCGAGGAAAACCAGGTAATTCATCACGCAAACATTTTCTATTTCAGAGTATTTTTAACTCTTTTAATTTATTATGGAAACATTAGAATGGAATGAAGCAATTTTTACCATTATAACAGAATAAAGTGATTTTACTAACCCTCAGTCTGAAGTCATCCCAACGCTTCCCACCGCCACCAAGTTCAATTTTTCAAGACTCGCTTTGAAATGCAAGATCAGTAGTTGCCGAAGGACAACTCAGGTAAGTTTCAAGTCAGATTAAATACAGAATATTTAGCAAGCATGTATCATTCAGTAGTAAAATAGAAATATGACCTTGTTCCCTTAAAAATGTAGATACATAATAAAGTTGGGATTTGAAATGTTGTGACTTGGAATATTTTGAAAATGTGAAAAATGAGTAATTGCAGGCCAGTAATTCAAAGACATTTCTATCTCTTCAGTTAATGTAATTAGGTAACCAGGAGGATTAATGGTACCACAGGGCTCCCCTGCTCAGGGACAGCTTCTGTCCTCCCAGACCCTAGCAGGCCAGTGCATGACCCTGCACTAAATGCTGCTATTTCATCAGAGGTATTTTCATCGTAACTAATATCACACAGTAATTCTCAAAGCTGAACAGTTAACTCCTCATCACAGGATCTTTGAGCCCAGTCTCCATGCAAGCTTTGACCTGAAAGACTACAGCCACATCTTGAAGCCACTATCCGATACTGAGTTGTAGAGGTCTAGGGGGATGATGGTAGAGATCTACCCGAGAGCGAGCGCTCCAGCAGGCTGCAGAACAGATGGAATGAAGGAATTCTGAAGTTCTGTAGCTTTCTGCTTGTGCCACAAGCTGTTTTATCACCACATTATAGGTGCCGTAATTGTCTTCAGCACTTGTTCAAGAGCAATAAAGAGCACTGGTGCCACAAACTGCAGACAACCCTGAGCAAACTCGGGAGAACCAAGATGCTATGGCAGCTCAAAGTTCAGGGGCAGGGGGGCAGAAGCACTGCTTCGAATGGTTGGACTTCACCATCGGTAATTCTACTGCTGGATTTTTATTTCACATAGTGAAATACAGTTAAAAGAAGGATTTCTGCCTCTCTGTTCCAGCTCTGCTACTTAGAGGGAGCACAAAAGCGAAGCTTTCCTTCCCGCAGACACAACACAATGACACAGAGCCGTGCTCCTTTATCAACATGCGCCGACAACAGCTATTCCTGGATTTTCAAAGAGCACTCCCTTTTGAGCCTCCTAAATGGATTTGAAGCCGGAAGCGGCTAATTGACTTTGGACGAGTAAACCTGATAGTAGTTAACAGAACGCTTTTAATTTGCTCAAAGCAAGAGCTCAAACTCTAAATCTACGCAAATATATGAAAGGCAGGTCACTGGAGCGTGACAAGGATGCTATCTCACGGAGGCAATGAAGTCACTTTTACGAGCGCCACAGAGGAAAGGGCCCAATGAGGAAAGGGCCCGATGCCACCGCGCTGGAGTTACAACGCCTCAAACGCCGCTTTCCACAACGCAGCTCTACACCTGGGCTTGAGTCCTTCAGGGCTGCCAACCCACAGGAGGGAATCTGAGCACGGAGCAGTAAAAGCGACGCTGGCTTTGATAGGGGTGTGTAGAGCGATGTAATAATACAAAATTTCAATAATGAAATTAGAAGTATAAACCCCAGGAGACCAGCAAATGCACACTAACACAGCAGCACGCAGGCTCACACGAGCATTGCTCTCTGCACCCGCAGGAATAAACGTTTTCACGCATCCACCTTCCTGAAGCAGCTTCTTCATCCAGTGTACCTTTGCTCAACCAAAGCAACACCTTCCCTTTGCAAGTGCTTCTCAGACAGCACCTCTGACTCTAAGAACTGCTATCTGAAAAGAGCTGCTTGCAGACTTACCGGCAGAAAAAACCCCATAGGTTCTCTCTTTACTCTCGCACTGCAGTTTTCATTCACCACCTTGCCCAAAACGCCTTCCAGCTTATTTATCGCAGGTCTTCAAGGTGGCAGCGCAGTTAAAAATCCCTCAAACACAAACACAAGCGGCCTCTCCACCGCTGCTGGAAGAAGAACACCTGTGTACATGACCAAGGGGAAGCAGGTAGATTGGAAAACAAAAGGAGTTACAGCTTTTCCCTTCTCACAGGGATGTTTTTCACTGAAGTGCACTTTGTGCACAAATTCAACCCTTTCTTATCAAGGTAAGACATCAGTGACCGAAGCATTTGCCCTACACCCACTGTAGGACTGTGAACGCACATTCTGAAAGCTCCTCTCCAGACCTCCTTTTAAGAACGTCCTGTGAGGAATTCCACAATACGCCACCAGTATATGAGGGTGTTTGTTGCCTGGCTGCAGAGGAGTTTCAAGGTTTAGAATCAGAACATGGAAGTTTAAAGGAAAGATCTTCACGGTTCTGAGCTGCAGAAAAACCTGCCGGACCTTGCTGGGAGCCGCAGGGATTTGTACAGAGTGTTAATTTGCTAGGAATGTCCAGTGCACACCAATGAAAACTTCAGCCCTCCTACCCCCAGCTGCAAAAAAGAAAAAAATGCCAATCCCTATTTCCTTGTCCCCCCACTTGCCAGTGCGGACGGCAGCAGCACACCACGCCGCTACTGCTCATTGCTCTACGCTCGCCAGCCCTTGAAAGCTTGGAAATGCAGCTTAGAGAAGCCTCTTCCTTCAAATCCAGCCACTGCTTTTACAACCGGGAAAACCATGCTCAGCAGAAGTGAAGGATAAGTTACAAGCAAGTCCTTCCCGCGGTATTGTTTTGGGAAACTTAAAAGTCTGCGTTTATTGCCATTTGCATCTGATGGCAGGGAGGGGATCACAGAAGCAGCGTCGCCGCAGACTGTACTAACAAGCGCTTTTCAGATCACACTGACGCTCGCAGGCAGGTGAAGTTAGTGAGAACTCAAACCAGCACCTGAAATCAAGCCTTGCAGAGTGGAACCCCACAATTTCTAACATGACAGAAGTCTCCAGGAAAGGTCTTTGGACGTTCACTTCAGCACCCGGCAGCAGGCAAGAGAAGGAAGGGCACAGACGGTGACAAACCCGCTCGCATCTGTGCGAGCATGTGAACAAGCACACACACGGAGATGCAAACAACCCCATTTAAGTCATTCTGCGTATTATGACAAAATTAAAACTGTCACCAAATAGTTGCTGGGGCTCGGCAGCCTTAAGTTTTGGAGGGTGGGTTTTGGTTGGGGAGGGTGAGGTGCCCCTGTATCTCGCTCTGAATGTACAAACAATTGCCTTTTGATTATCAACTGAGCTAAGCAGGAGGCGTGTTCGCGGTGTAAGGATTAATTAGAACTCCCAGGGCAGGCACAGAGCCACGCTCTCCTTCCTCGGAGCGCGGAGCCCGCCACCTTTTCCCACACTGTGCAATACCAGGAAGCTCTCAGCACATCCAAGCACACCGGACGCGTGTACTACAAAGGATGCGCTCCCAACAAAGGGGAAATCCATTAATAATTAATGGTGCTGTATACATATATATATATTCAAAAATATCTGCGAACGAAAGGATGATTAAATTCCCATTTCCATGCTAGCTCCCGCGCCGAGCAGCAGCGCTTGGCAGGGAGCTCGCAGCAGGGGAAACACAGCAAGGAGAAGAAAATATCCCCGTCCGGCCACGGCTCAGGTGGAGCACGAACAACTGGGGAGAAACGGGGTTCCCTTGGGCCGGCTCCTGCCGACAACTCACCGGACACCCACGGGAACCACAGAACAAAAGTTTCCCAACAGCGCGGAGCGTTGTTGCGGTTCCGCCGGGTCCCGAGCGCTGGAGCAGGGCCCCCAGCGAGCCCGACTCTCCCCAAGGGGCGGCACCAGGCGGGCCGCGGGGCTGCGGCCCCTGCCGCGGGGCAGGCTCCCGGGCCGGGCTGGCAGCGGCGGGGCAGGTGCTCCGCGTCCCCCCCAGCCCCAGCTCACCTGCGGGGCTCGGGTTTGCGGCGCTCCT